>JANPWX010018828.1:744-127279 GCA_024734555.1 Trochalopteron elliotii | reverse complement strand
TCACAGGGTTATAGAAAATATACATTCTATCATCTGCTATAACTTCCTTCTATGTTTTAATTGCACGAATTTATAATCACATCTATTACAAGAACGTGGCTGAGTATTGCCGTGGTTGGACTTGTTCTGGAGGTGCTGGTGAGGGTGCAGCTGTGGGACTGTTTCCCCCAGCTATTCCTTTTGGTCTGTGGAGATGGGGCATGGCCTGTTGTTGCCCTGATGCAAAAGCCTTTTGATTGTTACAGTCTTGAACTGGAGTTTCTCACGCAGCTTCACAAAAACAATATGTATTTTTAGCATTTATCTATTGTTCACATTTTTCTGCTATGGGTGGAGAAATGTGGTGGACGGTGATGTTCACCATCCAGGTCAAGAGATGGCAACCTGTGTAGCCAATCTCTGGCCTTTTGTAAAAATGTATATATGGAGTCAGATTTAAAGAATAAAGAAGTAGAAGCCTTCCCTTGACCTGCTGCGTGCCTGCGTCTGCCTCGTTCCTTGGGTCATCCCTGCACCTGCCACAGTCCGTGGTCCCAAGTGGTGCATTTGGTGGACCGCGTTGCTTGGGGAGACTAGCTATGTTTGCTCCTAGAGGGGGCAAGTTGATGGATCGGACAATTTGGAGAGTGGGACATGGCAAGAGAACTAAAGGAGTGATCACAGGCTTGGGACCTGATTGTGGCAACCACATAGTCTTGGGGCACTCCAGTACAAATGGTGGCATCGATCTTTACTCCAGGTGTTGTTGCTGCTCAAGCTTTGACTACACTTGGTGGGTTGGGATGGTGGACAGCTGAGCAGTGGAATATGACTTCAGCTGTTTTGGATAGGATGCTCACTGATGTAGATAATATTAGACACAGTACACTGCAAAATAGAGCTGTTATAGAGTTTTGCTAATAGTTTACAGGCATGGGTGTGAAAATTTTGAAGGAATGTGTTGCGTGAACCTCTCTGATCATTCGGCATCCATTCGCAGGAAATTCGGGCAACTACAGGATAACATGAAGAAGTTGACTGTTGGTGACTGGGGTTTGGATGAATGGTTTGAGGAGTGGGGAATCACTGGATGTTGGAAGGATATTACAAAGGGAGCTTTGTTGTTACTAGTAGTCATTGTTTTGTTGCTTTGTATTATTTCATGCATTGTGGAGTTGGTGGCTCGCTTGGCGGAGAATGTAGTGTGGAGAGTTTGGCTGGTGCAAGAAAAAAGAAGGGGGAATTGTAGCAATGTATCTGCATAACAGGCCATTCTGATGCACCAATCAAACTGTTTGTGAGTAACTTGCAGTTTTGTTATTAGAGCTCTCAGGAGTTCATCAAGGTTACTGAGAAAACAACAGGATCAAAAATAAGAAGAGAGAGCCTGAGAAACTCTTTGCAAAAAACGTAAACCCTAGATAGGGGAAGCACAACGTGAGGATGGATGCTTGACCAATTGGATGTCCTTAAGGATGTGTGTCTGCCTCATGAAGAAGCAGCTTAGCCAACCCAGAGATGCGTGCCCACGTGGACAGTAGACCTAGAATTTATATCTGGTATGCAATGTAAACAATAGGCGCCTTCTGTTGGAATCATATTGATTTGTTTATTCAGTTACCCATTTATCCCCTGCAGCTGCAGGGTTGGGAAAGAGTGGCTGGAAATCTGCCCGGCAGAAAAGGACCTGAGGTTGGTTGACAGGAGATTGAATATGAGCTGGCCGTGTGCCCAGGTAGCCAAGAAGGCAAATGGCATCCTTGCTTGTATCAGGAATACTGTGGCCAGCAGGACTAAGGAAGCGATCGTCACCTTTTACTCGGCAGTGGTGAGACCATATCTTCAGTACTGTGTCCAATTTTGGGCCCCTTGCTTCAAGGAAGACATTGAGGTGCTGAAACGTCCAAAAAAGAACAACAAAGTTGCTAAATGGTCGCGAGCAGAAGTCTTAAGAGGAGTGACTGAGGGAGCTGGGGTTCTTTAGCCTCGAGAAAAGGAGGCTCAGGGGTCATCTTATTGCTCTCTACAACTACCTGAAAGGAGGGTCTAGCATGGTGGGGGGTTGGTCTCTTCTCCCAAGTAACAAGATGTAGGATGAGATTAAATGGCCTCAAGTTGCACCAGGGGAGGTTTAGATCGGATATTAGGAAAAAATTTCTTCACTGAATGTCGCTGTGGAGTCACAGACAGGGACATGACATTAACACACTGAGATCATACAGCAACAGCCCATGTTTATTGTACGGCAGCTCCTTTTATAGGGTTTTCAAATTTCCCACGCTTACAGACATGACTGGTCAAGGGTCTCAACTCCACCTAGCTCACTGGCCAATGATATGGGTGTATCCGCGCTTCAAAGGGGCTGGCTGAGGTCCTCTGTCTGGGTTTGAATTTGACCTAACATTGTCTTGTCCAGGGACTTGTTTACTATGAGCTAGGCTGGTCGAACTGGAATCTGTTAAGCTAAATTATCTGTGCAGCTATAGACCAGCTATATCTGTTACAACTGAAAGGATTGTCAAGCATTGGCACAGGCTGCCCAGGGAAGTGGTGGAGTCACCAACCCTGGAGGTATTTAAAAGAAGTGTAGACATGGCTCTTAGGGACATAGTTTAGTGGTGGACTTGGAAGCGTTAGGTTTGTGGTTGGACTCAGTGATCTTAACAGTCTTTTTCAACCAAAATGATTCTATGAATAATGTTAATATCTTTTATTGCTTCTACCACCTTGTTCTGGTTTAGGGCAAATTTGGGAGGAAATTTCTGAATGGGGTTCTTCTGAAAAGTAAATCCAAACAGCTCCTCCCTTCAGCAGGTCTGGGGAAAGAACTCCCTCAAAGAAGAGTGGAAAAAACCCTATTTATTTAACAAACAAAATGCCCACAAGCATAAAGAATGAATAATAATAATATTAATAACAATAATAATAATATGAAACAATAAAACTTCTTGCTGCTTCGAAGAGAGATGGCAAAACTGAGAGTCTGTGCTAGGAGTCTGTTTATCAGTTTCAGTTGCTTCAGTGCTGGAAAATGCCGAGTCCCGGCCCGGTGGGCCACGGGTACAAGATCCCGGTGCTTTTCTGGGTTTTTTAGTTCAGAGCAGATTTAAACAGTTCTAAAGAAAAAAAAAATAAAAAAAAAAAGTCTAGGAAAGCTTCTTTGCTTCAGCTAGCTAGACTAACAAAGGGAAAAAAACTTTCTTTGGCTGCCCTCTGTGCATCCAACGAAGGAAAAAAAAACCAAAACCACACAGTCCCAAGGACGAGAGCAGATTCAGAGGAGTGAGTTTGTTTCTCAAAACAAACTGCGCGCTTCTTCTTTCCCTGCTCACTCTCAGAACCAGTCTTAAAGGTACAGAACACAGAACAGACGATTTGGGGATACATAGTCACCCTAGGACATTCCACCCCTTATCACCATATCGTCAACTTATCAAAACTAATTGAATTTTAACTCTACAAACACACATTATGCATGCATATATCTATATAAAAACAATATACAGCTATATACAGACAATGGCAGTGACATTCAACAAAAAGTGATATGTACACATGGTTCTCATCCAACAATGAGATCTCTCTGAGGTACACATCGTGTTGTTCTATCTTTTTGCATTACCTACCATGTACAACCTGGTCCCTGAGCAAAGACAATCTCACGGATGGGTTTGTTTGTACTTGAGGTGGATTTGATCCAAACTGTCTTCTCTAACAAACTTTTTGCATGTACTACAGGGACTTTATTTTTATCTACTGTATGCAGGAGCTTAGACTGGGCAGGGCCTGCTCTGTTGGTGGAACTTCGGGTGTTAACTAACTAGGTGGCTTTTGCCAGATGCTGCTCTTAGTTCTTGAAAGATCTCCCACCCAATGCTCTCAAGGTGGTTTTTAATAGTCCATTGAATCTTTCTACTTTCCCAGCAGCTGGTGCATGGTAGGGGATATGGTATACCTACTTAATGCTATGTTTTTTAGCTCAGGTATTGATAAGGCTATTCTTGAAATGAGTCTCATTGTTTGACTCAGTCTTCTCAGGGGTACTATGCTTCCAGAGAACCTGCTTTTCAAGGCCTAGAATGGTGTTACGGGCTGTAGCATGAGGCACAGGGTAGGTCTCCAGCCACCCCGTGGTGGCTTCCACTATTGTGAGCACGTAGCGCTTACCTTGACGTGTCTGGGGTAATGTGATATAATCAATTTGCTAGGCCTCCTCATACTTATATTTGGACTACCGTCCACCATACCGTAGGGGCTTCATTTGCTTGGCCTGCTTGATTGCAGCACATGTGTTACAGTCATGAATAACCTGAGAAATACTGTCTATAGTTAGGTTTACCCCTCGGTTTCGTGCCCACTTATAGGTGGCATCTCTGCTTTGATGACCTGAGGCATCATGAGTCCATCGAGCCAGGAACAACTCTCTTTTGTGTTGCCAATTTAAGTCTATTTTTGACACTTCTATTTTTGCAGCCTGATCTACTTGCTTATTGTTTCGGTGCTCTTCATCAGCTCTACTCTTGGGGACATGGGCATCTACATGACGGATTTTTACAGGTAGCTTCTCTATCCGAGTGGCAATGTCTTTCTACTCTTTGGCAGCTCAAATTGGTTTTCTTCTACGCTGCCAGTTAGCTTTTTTTACTTCTTCAACTATCTCTATAAAGCATTGGCTACCATTTATGAATTAGTATAGAGGTAGAGCTTTGGCCACTTCTCTCTTTCAGCAATGTTCAGGGTCAATTGAACAGCTTTGAGTTCAGCAAGTTGGCTTGATTCACCATCTCCTTTAGTGGCCTCAGCGACTTGTCGTGTGGGGCTCCACACAGCTGCGTTCTACTTCTGGTTCATTTTCACTATGCGACAGGAACTGTCGGTGAAAAGAGCGTAGGGTGTTTCTTCTGCTGGCAGTTGGTTGTATGGTGGAGCTTCTTCAGCACGTGTCACTGGTTCTTGCTCTTCTTTATCTGTGAGACTAAAGTTTTCACCTTCAGGTTAATTTGTAATTATCTCCAAAATCTCAGGGCGATTCAGTTTTTTAATACAGGCGCGTTGTGTGATGACAGCAATCTACTTACTTCATGTAGCATTGGTGGTATGGTGGGTAGAGGGAACCTCTGCTTTAAACATCCACCCCAGCACTGGTAGTTGGGGTGCCAGGAGGAGTTGTGTTTTAGTGCCTATTACCTTTGAGGCAGCTTGGACTTTTTCATAGGCTGCTAAAATTTTCTTCTCTGTGGGAGTGTAATTGGCTTCAGACCCTCTGTAACTTTGGCTTTAGAATCTCAATGGTCGTCCTCGAGTCTCCCCAGGCACTTTCTGCCAAAGACTCCAGGACAGACCATGGCTCCTGGCTGCAGATTAGAGCACATTCTTCACATCTGGTTTTGTCTTGACTGGGCCAAGGACCACTGCATGAGCGATTTTTTGCTTGATCTGGGCAAAGGCGTGTTGCTGTTCAGGGCTCCAGTAGAAAGTGTTTTTCTTGCGGGTAACCAGGTAGAGAGGACTCACAACCTGGTTGTACTCAGGGATATGCATTCTCTAAAAACCTATGGCACTTAGGAAAGCTTGTGTTTTCTTCTTGTTGGTAGGTGGAGACATTGCTGTGATCTTGTTGATGACATCAGTAGGAATCTGACGCTGTTCATCTTCCCACTTAATTCTCAGGAACTGGATCTCTCGAGCAGGTCCTTTAACTTTGCTCTTCTTGATAGCGAATCCAGCTTTCAGTAGAATCTGGATGATCTTCTCTCTTTTCTCAAACACTTCAGCTGCAGTATTCCCCCACACAATGATGTCATCGATGTACTGCACATGTTCTGGAGCCTCACCCTTTTCTAGTGCAGTCTGAATCAGTCCATGGCAGATGGTAGGACTGTGCTTCCACCCTTGGGGCAATTGGTTCTAAGTGTACTGCACACCTCTCCACGTAAAGGCAAACTGAGGCTTGCATTCTGCTGTCAAAGGAATGGAGAAAAATGCATTAGCAATGTCAATAGTGGCGTATCACTTTGCTGCCTTGGACTCCAGCTCGTACTGGAGCTCCAACATGTTTGGCACAGCAGCGCTCAGCGGTGGAGTCACTTCATTCAAGGCATGATAGTCTACAGTTAATCTTCATTCTTTTTCAGATTTACGCACAGGCCAGATGGGGCTGTTGAAGGGTGAGTGGGTTTTGCTGACCACCCCTTGGCTCTCTAGCTCACGAATCATCTTGTGGATGGGGATCACGGCATCTCGAGTTGTTCTATACTGTCGGCGATGCACTGTTGAAGTGGCAATTGGCACTTGTTGCTCTTCCCTCTTCAGAAGTCTTACAGCAGATGGGTTCTTTGATAGTCTAGGCAAGGTGTTCAATTGCTTAACACTCTATCACTACAGCTGCTATCTCAAACGCTCACCTGAATTCCTTTGGGTCTTTGAAATACCCATTTTGGAGGTAGTTTATGCTCAGAATGCATGGGGCCTCTGGGCCAGTTGCAATAGGGTGCTGCTTCTACTCATTTTTAGTTAAACTAACATCAGCTTCCACCACAGTAAAATCCTGTGATCCCCCTGTCACACCAGCGATAGAGACAGATTCTGCCCCTACATGTGTTGATGGAATTAATGTGCACTGTGCACCAGTATCGACCAAGGCCTTATATTCTTGTGCTTCAGATGTGCCAGGCCAACGAATCCTCACAGTCCAAAAAACACGGTTGTCCCTAGCCTCTACCTGGCTAGAGGCTGGGCCCCTCTAAACCTGGTTATCCGTTTGTTTCTGGGTGACTGGAGCTACTTCCTTTTTAGTGGAACTTCCTCTCTGAGTCTTGCTGCCTAACAATTTACGCAGCCGTTGTGCCAGATCATCGGTAGATTTTTTATCCTATCTCTTCATATTTTTTCTACAATCACGCAGGAGGGACCACAGCTTACCTCGTGGGATGCCCCCTCTTTCTGTTTGGGGAATGTCTGCGTTTGGTGCCAGAACCTTTGACTTGTACCGCCGAGATTTGGAGAAAGCCCTCTTTTATCTCTTTAATCTCATCTCTGAGTGTATGGTGATTCTCCTTTATTTTGCCTTCTAATTTCTGCAGACAGGTTTCCTCGGCTGCGATTCTGGCATGTGTTGGGCTATGCACAGCATCTGCATATGCTTGAAGTTTTCTTGCTATATTTAGCACGCTCTCCCCCCTGTCGTCTTTCTTCATTATTGCTAAAGAAGACAAGTATTCTTGTGGCCCAAGTCGTACAAGTTTTTGCCACATTACAGGTGTACATGGTACCAAGTCTGGGTTCCTAGTGTTTACGTCATCTGAGAAGATAATCTCCACCACTGCCATTTCTCTCAAGCGCTGAATTTCTTGTTCTATGGTCTTCCACTGGGTTTGCTGCATATAGAGATTGTCTGCACATAGATATCTTTGTGCCACACTTCTCAGGACCCGTTCCCAGAGACTGCAAGGGGTAGCTCTCCTCATCATTCCTTGGTTGATAACCGGATCATGTGACAGGGATTTCAAATGTTTCGCTTCAGTGCTGTTCAGAATTGTAGCTTCACCTGCAGCATCCCAAAGACGGACTAACCAACTGATTATAGATTCATCTGGTTGTTGAGTGTAATCTTTTCTTACGTTTCGAAGGTCCTTCAGGGAGAAGGACTCAATAGTGGCTTCTGATTGTGTGCCAGTGGGTTGGACATTTGACTTTGTGCCAGTTGGTTGGACTCTTGATTTTGTGTCAGTTTGGTTGGCTTCTGATTGGGTGTCAGTTGGTTGGATGTCTGATTGGGTGTTGTTGGGAGGCATCGTTGAGGGTCCTTCACCTGGATCATCGTCTACTGGTCGATCGGTTTTTTGTGGTTGCTTCTTTGCCCTAGCAACTGCCAGAGGCTTAGGCTCACTGTCTGGTTTAGCTGCTGATTTATTTTTCTGGCTTCCTGCCTCTATCTGCTGCCTTACCTTATCTAGCAGTGTGCGGTAAGCATATGTCAGGGCCCAGCTTATTGCAACAATCTTTTTGTCTTTGGAATTATCCTGGCACTTCTCTTTTAAGTATTTTTCCACTTCAGCTGGGTTCTGAATGTGTTCATATGGAAAATTCTAGGCTATAGGGTCAGAAAATTCTTTCAGGGTTTGGCCCATATCCTCTCATTCTTCACTCCACTCAGGATTTTCCACACTTGGGCCTCCTTCTGGGTCAGGGGTCTCATCAGCCCCTCTGGAAATTTCAGACTTCACTCTAGACAAGTTGCGAACTATATAGAGGAAGCTCACCAGATGGAATACTAGGAAGATGGTATCTTTAACATTCAGGGGACACTGAACATTCTTCAAAAGTGATGTGACTGATTCAAAAGATACGAGGGACAGGAAAGACTGAAAAGCTTCATTCCCTGTTTCTCCTCTAACAAAGTGGGTGCAATTATTCATAAATTCTCAAAACATGCTGCTGGAACTAGGATGCATGGTAGGACGAAGAAACCATAAACCAAACATACCTGCCACAAACTCCAGTACCTTCATAAACTTCCTATAAATCATGATCACTAAACCCAACAAAATAGCAATTCTAATTCGTGCACTTCTAGTGTAAAAGCTATGTGTTAGGGACAACATTGGAGCTAGTTCTGGATAAGAAAACAAGCCTAGGGACCAGAAAGGTATTAGAACTTCAAAGAAACTTAGGGAACAGAAATACAGCAAGGACTCTATTCCAATAGACATTAGGGATTCAAGGGGCAACATGGCTACTCTATCCCCACACAAAGAACAACCAAAATGCACTCAAAAATCAATACAAGTTTTTTCCACTCTCTTGAGCCCCCCAGTTGGGCACCAAATTTACTGTATGTCCTGGTTTAGGGCAAATTTGGGAGGAAATCTCTGAATGGGGTTCTTCTGAAAAGTAAATCCAAACAGCTCCTCCCTTCAGCAGGTCTGGGGAAAGAACTCCCTCAAAGAAGAGTGGAAAAAACCCCTATTTATTTAACAAACAAAATGCCCACAAGCATAAAGAATGAATAACAATAATAATAATAACAATAATAATAATATGAAACAATAAAACTTCTTGCTGCTTCGAAGAGAGATGGCAAAACTGAGAGTCTGTGCTAGGAGTCTGTTTATCAGTCTCAGTCGCTTCAGTGCTGGAAAATGCCGAGTCCCGGCCCGGTGGGCCACGGGTACAAGATCCCGGTGCTTTTCTGGGTTTTTCAGTCCAGAGCAGATTTAAACAGTTCCAAAGAAAAAAAAAAAATAAAAAAAAAAAGTCTAGGAAAGCTTCTTTGCTTCAGCTAGCTAGACTAACAAAGGGAAAAAAAACTTTCTTTGGCTGCCCTCCGTGCATCCGACGAAGGAAAAAAAAAAAACCACACAGTCCCAAGGACGAGAGCAGATTCAGAGGAGTGAGTTTGTTTCTCAAAACAAACTGCGCGCTTCTTCTTTCCCTGCTCACTCTCAGAACCAGTCTTAAAGGTACAGAACACAGAACAGACGATGTGGGGATACAGGCATCATAGTTACTCTAGGACACACCTTCACTCATCTAATCATCTGGAAGATATCATTAGGCCACAGGGAAACATTGTATTCTTGTATTGGGTGTACATGGCCAAGCTTTGGTAGTGATAGGGCTACCGGGGTGACTTCTGTGAGAAGCTGATAGAAGCTTCCTCCATGTCCAGCAGAGTCAATCCCTGGCAGCTCCAAAGATGCATGTGCTGCTGGCCATGGCTGGGCCAATCAGAAATGGTGGTAATCCCTCTGTGATAACATATTTAGGAAGAAAGAAAAAAGTTATTATGCAGTTGTAATTGTGGTCAGAGAAGAGTGGGGTGAGAACATGTGAGAGGAACAACTCTGAAGAAACCAAGGTCAGTGGAGAAGGAAGGGGAGGAAGTGCTCCAGGCACCAGAGCTGAGATTCCTCTGCAGCCCATGGTGAAGACCATGGTGAAGCAGGTTGTCTCCCTGCAGCCCATAGAGGAGACCCATGCTGGAGCAAGTGAATGCCTGAGAGGAGGCTGTGACCCTGTGGGAGGCCTGTGGAGAGAGGAGCCCATGCTGGAGCAGCTGGTCTTTGAAGGACTGCACTCTGTGGAAGTGTGACCCATGCTGCAGCAGTTTGGGGAGGACTGTTGCCTGTGGGGTGGATTCACATTGTAGCAGTTCACAGAGAACTGTTGCTTGTGAGACAGACTCATGTTGGAGAAGTTCATGGAGGACTGCACATTGGAGCAGGGGAAGGACTCTTCTCCCTGAGCAGAAGCAGAAACGACGTGTGATGAACTGACTATAAACTCCATTCTGTTTCCCTGCACTGCTGGGGGGGAAGGAGGTAGAGGTGGAGGGAATGTGTATTTAGGATTGTTTTAGTTCTCATTATTCTGCTCTAATTTTGATTAATAATAAATTCAGTTAATTTCCCCAATTCAAGTCTGTTTTGCCTGTGACAGTGTTTGGTGAGTGATCTCTCCTTGTCCTTATATCAACTCATGAACCTTTCACTATATTTTCTCTCCCCTATCCAGCTGAGAAGGGGAGTGATAGAGAGGCTTTGGTGGGTGTCTGGCATCCAGCCAGGGTCAAACGACTACACCACACTATTTCTGATACAAGCCGGGATGCCATTGGCCTTCTTGCCCACCCAGGAACACACTGGCTCGTGTTCAGCCACTGTCAAAAAGCACCCCAAGTCCTTTCCTGTTGGGCAGCTTTCCAGCCACTGTCCCCAAACCTGTAGCACTGCAGGAGTTTGTTGTGACTGATTTGCAGGACCCAGCACTTGGCTTTGTTGAACCTCATATTGTTGACCTCGGCCCATCAATCCAGCTTGTCCAGATCCCTCTGCAGAGCCTTCCTACCCTCCAGTAGATCAACACTCCCACCCGACTTAGTGTCATCCATGAACCTACTGTGGGTGCACTTGATCCCCTCATCCAGGTCATCAATAAAGATATTAAACAGGACTGGCCCCAATACTGAGCCCTGGGGAACACCACTAGTGACTATCTGCCAACTAGATGAAGTACCATTCACCACCACTCTCTGGGCTCAGTCACCCTGCCATTTTTTTACCAAGTGAAGAGATCACCTTTTCAAGCCACAGGCTGCCAGCTTTTCTAGGAGAATACCATGGGACACAGTATCAAAGGCTTTACTGAAGTCCAGATAGACACATCCACAGCCTTTTCCTCATACACTAGGTGGGTCATCTGGTCATAGAAGGAGGTCAGGTTGCTCAGGCAGGACCTGCCTTTCCTAAACCCATGCTGGCTGGGCCTGAGCCCTTGGTTATCCTATATGTGCCATGTGATTGCACTCAAGATAATTTGTTTCATAACCTTGCTGGGCACTGATGTCAGACTAAAAGGCCTGTAGTTCCCCAGATCCTCCTTTCCACCCTTCTTGTGGATGAGCATCACATTGACCAATCCCCAGTCATCTGGGACCTCCCCAGTTAACCAGGACTGTCACAAGACAAGTGGGAGCTTCAGACAAGCCCTGCCTTAGCCTCAGATTTTTGGCAACAGCCTAAATTTAAGAAATCACTCTGGCCTACTGTTATGGTTTTGGTTTGCTTATCTGAGTCACGGCACTATTTATGTGGTGGTTTTGCATTTGCCAAATTTGTTTGCTGACTGGGAGATAGGATTTTGGGAGAAAAAGGCAAAAGCAGGCTCAAGTTAGAAGTAAAAAAAAAAAACAAACCAAACAGATTTTATTAACATACACTAAGAGAAGAAAATAAGAAAAGAAAAGAAAAAAAACCAACACAAATTAATTTCTAAAACCAACCCTTTCTCCCACCACAAACTGTTCATTTTCTACCAACAATGTAAAGAGGCAAAACTCAGAACTCCAGGTCAGCACCACTTATAAAACAGTCTTTGAGAGAGAGGTCACTCCTGTTGTTTGGTTAATTTTCACAAGAGAAACAGCCTGCTTGTGGCTTCCAACTCACACAAAAGCAGCCCGCCCAGGAGATTCTGCAGTTGTGGAACTTCCCATATCACGTAGCCTTTCCCATGACTACATATGGGCCGTAGACTCATAGATTGGGGTGGTACCTTTTTAAAAAATGAGCTGTTTCAAAAAGCAAAGGATCTTTTTCAACTCAGGGAACAGAGATGTCTTCTCACTTCTTCACTGGTAGAGGGCTTCTTCTCATCTCTCTGTTCAACCTCTCATGGGGGTCACAAAACTTCACAGCTGCTAATTCAATATTCACTCAGTTCATCACAGATACCTTTGCTCAAATCCACAAATCATCTCCCTAATTTATATTGTCTACGATTTAAAAGATTATCCTGTTACCATAATCCATAGGAGATTTTCAGCCTAGAACCAAGGCAACTCATCATCTCTACCACTTAAAAGTCACTCTTCCTTTACTGACTTAAGAGATTTCCATATTGTCCCTTTACATGTCTCCAATTTGGCCTTTTCTCTCATCTCTGAGAAGGGTTAGAGTTTAAAGTTTCAATCTGTGTCAGGAAAGAGTTAAAGCTTGCCCAGGCCTGCAGTGGTCATGTGATCTCTGCCGCAGCAGCTGCAAGTTTCAAAGCCACGCCGGTGGGGGCTGATGAGTGCCTTCTCTCCCACTCCTCGATCTGAAGGCGTGAGCCACTCGCAGCTGCTCTGTAAGGCCCAGCGTAGAGTGGAGGGGAGAGATCCTATCCTCCCCCAGGCCAGGGGTGCCGGCAGCCAGGAGAATTGAGGCACGGCCCTGCCACGACCGGCCCTGATCCCTGCCGCGGCTCTGACACGCGGCCGGCCCTGCCTCCTTTGCGGGCAGCTGCCCTCGGAGGCCCGGCCGGACCCCGGCCCCCCGGGGGGCAGCCAGGGCCTAAGCTGGGCTCTCCTCGGCTGTCCCACGATGTTACCTGCTCGCCGAATGGGGGAGGGAAAGAGGAAGTCTCAAACCCAGCTTCGGCTTTTATATGGGTTTTACCAAAAGTCGCCTTCCGTTTTCTGAGTGGTCAGAACTGCATGTCAGTCCAAAACCTGCCCCCCCCCCATAGGTCCCTGTCCTTTCCAGCGAATTCTAAGGTCCTAGCAGGGAGATACTGTTTCAACCCATGACACCCACAAGTTCTAAGGATGGCAGAGTAGGTCTATTTATTGTAGTAAAGCATCCCCCACCCCCGAGTAAGCATCTCTGTATAAAAAAGAGTTTCAGTTTACCTTTAGACATTTTAGGAAGTTTAACTAGAAAGTTCTGTGCCCTTCTCATTGTAATTGGCTCAGGGCCAAGAGAGAAGAGCCTGTTGGACCTTGTCACCGTTCTTCAAATCCTGTACCCCTCCCTATTGGCTGCAAGCCAAATTGTCCCTCCGAGGACATTAAGTATTTAGGAAGGAGCACAAAGGAAGTAAAGGGATTTTTAGAATGTTTCTAGCAGGGTGTCAGAGGTTTTCTCGGACACCTGTGTGCGTCTTTTCTTTTGTTTTCTATAACGTTTGTTATTTTTCACTTATTAAACCTTTTACTTTACAAAACACCTCTGAAGAGCAGTCTCGCTAAAATTATTTTAAGCCAATCTGCAAGGGCTGGACCCTCAGAGATTGATACATTTACACGTGGTTCATAACACTCTGGCCATGTGTTAAACTGTATCAATTTATAAAATGAGTTATTTATTGAACAGACATTTTAGCTTATCAGTGGTACCAGGGGGTGTTGCAGAAGAAGCCTGCCTGCGGTATGAACAGGTGAATGATCTTTCGCTGGTGGTTGAGATTAGGGAGGAATTTGAAAGGCTAAGGAGTATTAGGGAAAGTGAAAGGGAAATAGATTGGTGGAATTCCACCCTTCCATCCTTGAGGGAGGCCCACTAGGAGTCAGAGGACTCCTATGCCTCCCACTGTCAGGCAATAGGACACCTGGTGGATGAAGGGGAGTGGAAATGGGTTCCTACTCGTGGAGGTAATAAAAATTCCTCCCGACCACCATCACCTACCCAGGTGCCACTTCAGAATAGGTATGAGGCTCTGGATCCAGAGGGTCAGCCACATGACATCGAAGAAAATGATCTGCCCAGTGAGCCTCCCAATTACATTTCATCTGTCAGACAGATCACCACCTCTGACAATAAAAAGAAAAGAAGGGTAGTTGTAGTAGGTGACTTCCTTCTGAGGGGAACAGAAGGCCCCATATGTCGACTGGACCCATCCCACAGGGAGGTCTGCTGCCTCCCTGGGGCCTGGGTACTGGATATTACAGAGTCCCTGGGCTGATTCGGCCCTCTGATTATTACCCACTGCTGATACGCCAAACTGGCAGCGATGAGATTGAAAAGAGGAGCGTCAGGGCAATTAAAATGAACTTCAGGGCACTGAGTCAAGTGGCTGATAGGGCAGGAGCACAGGTAGTGTTCTGCTCAGTCCCTTTGGTGGCAGAAAAGAATGATGAAAGGAATAGGAGAGCCCACATTATCAACAAGTGCCTCAAGGGTTGGTGTCATCAGCAGAATTTTGGATTCTTTGATCATGGAGCAACTTTTTTGGCACCTGGCATGCTGGAACCGGATGGTCTCCATCTCTCTGTTAAGGGCAGAAGGATTTTAGCTCTTGAACTGGTGGAACTCATTGAGAAGGCTTTAAACTAGGTTTGAAGGGGGAAGGGGATGCAGCTGGGCTGTCTGGAAGCAGGCCCAAGGATGCTAAGCCTGAGTTAGGGGTGAAATCAGTAGCCCAGCTGAGGTGCATGTATACCAATGCACACAGCATGGGTAACAAACAAGAAGAGCTGGAAGCCATGGTGCATCAGCAAAGCTGTGATGTAGTTGCCATTACGGAAACATGGTGGGATGACTCACATAGCTGGAGCCCTGCACTGGATTGCTACAAGCTCTTCAGAAGAGACAGGAAAGGGGAAAGGTGGTGGGGTGGCCCTTTATATTAGGGAGGCTTTTGATGCCATGGGTATTGAAACTAATGACAATGAAGTTGAATGCCTATGGGTAAGAATTAAGGGGAAGGCCAATAAGGCTGGCATCCTACTGGGAGTCTGTTATCATCCACCCAACCAGGAAGAAGAGGTGAACAACTTATTCTATAAGCAGCTGGAGAATGTTTCAGGATCATCAGCCCTTGTTCTTGCAGGAGACTTTAACCTACCAGACATCGTCTGGGAACTTAATACAGCAGAAAAGAGGCAGTCCAGGAAGTTTTTAGAGTGTGTGGAGGACAACTTTTTGTCACAGCTGGTGAGTGAGCCCACCAGGGGAGGGACTATGTTAGATCTGTTGTTTGCAAATAGAGATGGGCTGATGGGAGATGTGGTGGTTGGAGGCTGTTTGGAGCATAGTGATCATGAAATTATAGAGTTATTGATATTTGGTGAAATCAGGAGGAACATCAATAAGACTTTTACATTAGACTTCTGGAGGGCAGACTTTGGCCTATTTAGGAGACTTATTCAGAGAATTCCTTGGGAAGCAGCTCTTAAAACAGGAGTCCAGGAAAGATGGGCATGCTTCAAAACAGAGATCTTGAGGGCACAGGAACAGACTGTCCCTGTGTGCCGAAAGAGGAGTTGACAAGGCAAATGTCCAGCCTGGATGGGCAATGACATTTTGAAGGAACTTAGGAATAAAAAGAGGATGTATCATCTTTGGAAGGAGGGTCAGGTCTCCCAGGAAGTATTTAAGGGGGTTGCTAGGGCATGTAGGAAAAAATTAGAGAGGCCAAAGCTCGGTTTGAACTTAATTTGGCAACTTTTGTAAAGGATAATAAAAAATGCTTTTACAAATATGTTAATGGAAAAAGGAAGGGAAAGACCAACCTTTGTTCTCTATTGGATGTGGGAGGGAACTTAGTAGCTGCAGATGAGGAGAAGGCGGAAGTGCTTAACGCCTTCTTTGCCTCAGTCTTTAGTGGGAAGATGGCTTGTCCTCAGGACAACTGTCCTCCTGGGTTGGTAGATGGTGTCAAGGAGCAGGATGGTCCCCCTTGTTATTCAGGAGGAGGCAGTCAGAGAACTGCTGAGCTGCTTGGATGTTCATAAATCTGTAGGGCCAGATGGGATCCATCCCAGTGTTACCAAAGGGGGGGTTGGAGACATAAAATAGTGAAGTAGTAGTAGTCATGCTAAGGCTTGAAGATTTTTCTATTAGAAGTAGGCCCTAATTCTGGGAATGTGCCATGGGAATGTACTGAGGTTCCTGAGACTTAAGGTTTAGCTAAGAACAAACAGGTAGAAACTGTTAGCTGTTTCCATGAGATNCGATGTGGGGTTTTGCACGTATGTTGATGAAGTAATCAGTTGTAAAAAGTTATAAAAGCTGATTGTAAAATGAGGGTCTCCGGGATTCTGACTTGGGACGCTAGTCCTCAGGTCCCCGGGCCCTAAATAAAGCACCGGCATAAATCAACTCTGTTGATTTGTGTTTCACTTTGGATATCGGGCAACACCAGGGTGATGAGGGAGCTGGCAGATGAGCTTGTAAAGCCGCTCTCCATCATTTACCAACAGTCCTGGCTCACTGGTGAGGTTCCAGATGACTGGGAGCTAGCCAATGTGATGCTAATTCAGAAAAAGGGTAGGAAGGGGGATCCTGGTAATTATAGGCCAGTTCGCCTGACCTCAGTACCCAGTAAGGTAATGGAACAGTTTATACTGTCATCATGCACCACTTACAGGATGGCCATGGTATTGGACCCAGCCAGCATGGGTTTGGAAGGGGTAGGGCATATTTGACCAACCTGATCTACTTTTATGACCAGGTGACCCACCTGGTGGATGCGGGAAAGGCTGTGGATGTTGTCTATTTGGACTTCAGCAAGGCTTTTGACACTGTCTCCCATAGCATACTGTTGAAAAAGCTGGCAGCCCACGGCTTGGACAGGAGCACTCTTTGCTGGGTTAAGAAGTGGCTGGATGGCCGGGCCCAGAGAGTGGTGGTGAACGATGCTGCATCCAGCTGGTGGCCAGTCACTAGTGGTGTTCCTCAGGGGTCTGTGCTGGAGCCAGTTCTGTTCAGTATTTTATTGACAACAGGGATGAGGGCATTGAGTCTTTCATTAGTAAATTTGCAGACGACACTAAGCTGGGAGCGTGTGTCAATCTGTTGGAAGGTAGGAGGGCTCTGCAGGGAGACCTGGAATGGTTGGATCGATGGGCAGAGTCCAGTAGTATGAAGTTTGATAAGTCCAAGTGCCAAGTCCTGCATTTTGGCCACAATAACCCCCTGCAACGTTATAGGCTGGGGACGGTGTGGCTGGACAGTGCCCAGGAGGAAAGGGACCTGGGGGTACTGGTCGACAGCTGACTGAACATGAGCCAGCAGTGTGCCCTGGTGGTCAAAAAGGCCAATGGCATCCTGGCCTGTATCAGGAATAGTGCGGCCAGCAGGAGCAGGGAGGTCATTCTTCCCCTGTGCTTGGCACTGCTGAAGCTGTACCTTGAGTGCTGTGTCTAGTTCTGGGCCCTCAGTTTAGGAAGGATGTTGAGATGCTTGAGCACGTCCAGAGGAGGGCAACAAGGCTGGTGAGGGGCTTGGAACACAAGTCCTATGAGTGATGCAGGGTTGCCTGAGATAAAGAGAAGTTGGACTGTACAGAGAACACAGATCGAGCCAATGTGGTTAAGTGCTACATTATGGTTTATTTCGACTAAGATGGCTGCTTATATACATTTCTATATAGTTTACATTTAGTGGCTTTTCATTGGCATACAGCAGAGAGAAGTATGAAAACACACTTTATTTTACTTACTCTTAAGGTGGCTATCACATGCCTACTAACAATTCTACTCAATGACCTTCACAACCTTATTATCTTTCCCTGACACCTTAACTACTAATTTCTAACTGCGCAACACTCGGCTAAGTATTTTTAACTGTGTCACAGGCTTCAGGGCATCAGTTAGGCCTTTGTGAAGGCCTCAGCTCGGGTAGTTCAAGGCCTAGGTATACATCATGTCCACCTTCCCTGAGGAATTCTTTCACAAATCCGCCTTTTTCTTTTTGAACTACCCAGGCTGATTCAAAGGCACGATTAATAGTTTTTTGCACACATTTAAACACACAAGGTACGACTATTAATATAACTATAATACTAACAAAGAGGATGAGTCCGAAATGGATCAGATCTTTGATCCAACCAACAAACCCGAATGAATTGATCCACTTGTTGAGAGGAGTATCAACAACTACAATCTTTCCCATATTACTTCTTAGTTGTGCAAGTTGCTTATAGATTGATTGCGAGTGATCAGATAAGTTCATGCAGCACATGCCTTCGAATTCTTCCCATCCATGCCCTTGGGCAAGGAGGAGGAAGTCAATGGCAGCTCTGTTTTGAAGGACTGCATGGCGGACAGTACCTACATCTGCGGCAAGTTCACTCAGCATGTTAGATGTTATGTTAATTTGTTTTGATGTCCAACAAGCTAAGGTTCGCAACTGGGTAAGAGCTTATGCTGATACAACTCCTGGGGCAAAGATTGAGGCTACAATTACAGTTGGACTTTGCCACAAATCAACTAAATCTTTACAATGGGAATCCAAATGAAGGGCACTGCGTTTAGATCATCGGGGTGTTTGTGAAAGTTTTTTGATTTGATGAATGGAGGGAGCAAACAAAGTTAATTTTCCAAAGTAGCATGGACCTCCTGCTGCTCTTTGAGGCACTGCTGACCAGGCTCGATCCCCACAGATGAGGAAAACACCTGGTGGTAGTTGTCTTGTGGCATCTTGTGCTGGCGCTACAAGCTGTGTCCAATTGTTGCAGTACTCTGTATTACTATAATACAATGGGGATTTAGGAAACAACCAAGTGTTGCCAGCTTTGGATTGTCTCACATGGCCAAATGTTAAACAATAATTACCTGGTACAGAACCAAGGAGATCAAATTACTGCCGTTCAGTGCCCTTGACCTTAAGATTTTGAGCAATGACAACAGCTTGGGCTCCTAAATAATTTTTCGGAATTTTTTGAGTTTCACACCAAGTGTCAGAACGCATGTGAGTGGATCCAACGGGTTGGTGACACCATGTGTTCCAGGCTTCTGTTAGATTTGAATATATTTTGGTTTGAGTCCAGTTTTGGAATTCTATCATGGAAGACAATGGAACGCCAATTAAACAGGTGCAAAAAGGACTGGACGGTGTCGCTAAAGACAAACAGAATGAATCTTGTCCAGTTCGATTGGCCCATGAGACCCACATGTTCTCTCTTTGGTCAATGTCAAGCACTGCAATTGTGCCTTTTGCCAGGATAATATTAAAAACAAACAGTTCAACCCACAACATTTTGCTGGTATTTTTGGTCGTTTTTTCCAGTTTCCTGCAAAAGAAAATTACTCATAACTTACAATTTCTCAAAACTACTTATTTCACACACACTAAAACTAATTTTGATCAGTCTCTGGATCATCATAAGGTGTTCCAGGAGGATCGTTGTTCTCAGGTTCGTTCTCTCCATCTGATGGAACTTTTGCCAAAGGACATGCACGGGTAAATCGACTCGGCACCCAGCCAGGACCAGCTTCTGTGGACACACACATATATCCACGGCCATTAAACAACACTTGACTCGGTCCTTGCCATTCACCTGTTCACATGTTCTTATAGTACACATAAAGTCCTGGAATTGCCTGCGGCCTTCCCTCTTTCAATGTGTGATGATGTATCATGACCGAAGGTTCTTCTCGACCTTCTGCTAAACATAAATAATTTAATGTAAACAATGCTTTAGATAATCTACTAACTACATCAACGTCACCGATCTGTTTTTGTTTTGCAAGGTATTCTTTCAGGGTACGGTTTGCTCTTTCTACAATAGCTTGACCAGTGGGAGAATGAGGAATTCCTGTAGTATGTTTCACTCCCCATTTCTGCATAAATCTGGCAACTCGTTGACCAACATAAACTGGACCATTGTCGGTCTTAATTTCTACAGGCACACCCATGACTGCAAAACAAACAGACAGATGCCTTTCTACATGTAAAGCCTTCTCTCCAGGTTGTGCTGTTGCCCAAATAAATTTCGAATATGTATCTACAGTGACATGGACGTATTTCAATCTCCCAAACTCTGGAACATGAGTTACATCCATTTGCCACAACTCTAAAGCTTTCAGTCCCTTCGGGTTTGTGCCCAGACCCAGTCCCGGTCCATGATGACTACATTGAGGACAGGCACGCACAATTCCTTGTGCATCACTCAAAGGAATCTGAAATTGTCGGTGCAAGGCTCGTGCATTTTGATGGAATGTGTCATGACTGTTGCGAGCCTTTTCAAATTTGTTCTGAGGAGGAACATGGACAACACAACTGACTGCTGCATCAGCTCGTGCGTTGCCTTCTCCCAAACCTCTGTTGCACTGATGACTCCGAATGTGCATGACACAGAAGACATGATGGCGCTGTTTCAAGATGCTTCTCAGTTGCAAAAACAATTCTCCAAGGCATTGATTCTTGGTTTGCCTGAGGAGTGCATCTTCGATTCTTTGTACTACTCCTACCACATACAAAGAATCTGATACAACATTGAGTGGTTCCTTGTTCCAAGTCTGCAAAGCCCAACACATGGCTTTCAGCTCAAGGGTTTGTAATGTATCTCCTGTTTCACCCTTGATTACATGTTGCAGCCATTCTCCTCGTTGCTGCCAAACACATGCAGCCTTTTTCGTTTTCCGACCAGCATCTGTAAACACCGTCCTGCCTTTCACTGGTTTCAGTGAACACAAAGGTCTCTCCAACCAACGATGACGCGTGATCAGATGCCACATTGGACCTTTTGGCTGCTTGTTGTGAACCACACCTGCAAAACCCAACAACGCTTCTTGCAAAGCAACTGAGTGTCTCATCAGCCATTCCAAGTCTTCATCTTTCATGGGAATGCTGATGTCTGCTGGCTCTTTTCCATCTATTTCTACAATTCTGTCTCTGCCTTTTCTTATCAACGCGGCAAAAGCATCTGTTCTGCTCATGACGCGACATTTTGGCTGGACAGGAAGAAACACCCACTCAATCACAGTTGCTGTCAAATCAAATTTCTGGTCAGATCGGTTTTCCCCCTTTTTCTTTTGCCACTGAAAGACAATGGCAAGTGGACAAGCTTCGGCGTTGGAAAGAAAAAGCGACAATGGAAGGAATTCTACACGACGAGCACTCCAACCATGTTGAAGCTTTTCTGACACGTGCACCAAAGCCTTCCGCTGTTCAGGGGTGCAAATTCGCAAACTGCTGGCATCATTTCCACGAAGCCACGGCAGAAACGGCAACAAGTCACCATTGGTGATGCCTACAATGGATCTAACCCATTGCAGGTCTCCAAAGAGCTTCTGAGCATCATGCAAGCTGGTGATGTTATCATGTAAGGTAATTTTTTGAGGACGAATTTGTGCATCCGTGATCAGCCAGCCTAAGTATTTCCAAGGAGCTGATCGCTGTATTTTTTCTGGCGCCACTGCCAATCCACGATGCTCTAATAGTGAAATCAGCCAGTCTATGTCAGTTTGTGGCAACGGTCGCATGGTGGCAATGAGAATGTCATCCATGAAATGATAAATCATCGCGTCAGCAAAGTGTTGCCGAATTGGTCGCAAGGCCCAGTCAACAAACAATTGACACATGCTCGGAGAATTGCGCATTCCTTGAGGAAGGACCGTCCATTCATATCTTTTTGTTGGAGTCTTCCTATTAATGGATGGTACTGTGAAGGCAAAGCATTGAGTGTCTTGTGGATGGAGTGGAATGGTGAAGAAACAGTCCTTTAAGTCAACGACAACGATGCTCCAATTTTGTGGGATCATGGTTGGTGCAGGGAGGCCAGGTTGCAATGCACCCATGGCCTGCATCTGTGCGTTGACTTTTTGCAAGTCATGTAAAAACCTCCATTTGCCTGACTTTTTTGGGATGATGAAAATCGGAGTGTTCCACGGACTGACAGATGGTCGAATGTGTCCAGCATTAAGTTGCTCTTGAATCAGCTGTTCTGTAATTTGCAGCCTTGTTTCAGTCATGGGCCACTGCTCAACCCAAACAGGATTGTCGTTCAACCAGGTGATCTTTAGAATGGGTGGCTGCTCTGCAGTGGCCACTAGGAAAAATGCTGATCTGTGGTTAAAACCATGCCGAGCTGGGACAACACCTCTGCCTAACAGTCCTCGAAGCTCGACAGGCAAAGGCATGATGTATGGTCGTGCTACAATGACTTGATTGTCCTCAAAGGTGATGCGAATGGGATCTGTGCTAATTGAAGGAATCCTCATTCCGCCCACTCCAATGATGTGGTTGCTTGGAGTCTGCAAGGGCCAATCAGAAGGCCAATATACCTGATTTAGTATAGAAACATTCGATCCTGTGCCTAGAAGCAGAGTCAGTTGGATCTCCTGAGACCCACGTTGCAATCGCACTGTTCTTTTTGGACAATTTTTCAGATCTAAAGTGAAGAAAACATCGTGACCAGTGGAACCAAAACCTTCAGCACCTCTTTGTGCTTCATCAGGCTGTCTTGGTCGTGAGCGATGTGGCAACAAGGCTTCAAGAGCTACAATCTGAGCAATTCTGCTGCCTTTTGGAATTGTCACAGGTGGTTGCAGGGCGTAAGCTAAAATTTGAACTTGTCCTGTGAAATCTGCATCCATGAGTCCTGGGATGACAATCACCCCTTGTTTGCTCGTGGAGGACCTACCAAGGAGCAAACCTCCAATGAGAGATTTGATGCTGTACATTGGGCCACACACATTGGTGGGAATCAGTGAGACTTCATTATTTTGTAGAGTGACTTCTACAGCTGTTTCCACATCCACACTGAGACTTCCCCAAGTGGCAGGTCTATTTTTAACAAGAAATCCGTTGGCGGGGTCTTCTGGATCCAGGCATCAACTTGTGTCTTCGCGCGGTGCCGCAACGCGCTGTGTCTCAAGTTTCCCGATTTCCTGCAAGCTTCAGTGGCATGCGAATTGAGATTGCATTTGTTGCACCACACGGGTTTTTGACAGGAATTTTTAAAATGACCTGTCGCACCTCAGCGAAAACAAATTTGCTTGCTGTGATGTGAAGACTTGCTTTTGGATTTTCCAGTGGTCAGAGCAGCTGCAATGATGTGTCCTTGCTGTTTGATGGCATCGTGCATGGTCGCCATGAATGCTGCATTTTGATTCGTTTGTTCTGCTTGAGTTGCTCTCACTAACATTTCATCAACAGGACTTTCTTTTGGAAGGGTGGCCAAAATGGCTCTGGTACGTGAATTAGCATTTTCAAAAGTCAGAGAACAAAACAGATGATCTTGAACATCTGGTGTTAAATCCGTGGCGTCTTTCAAAGCTGAAGCCAATCTGTCTATGAATTGAGCATAAGTTTCATTATTTTCTTGTTTGATTGTAGAGTAAGGTGATGACTTCCTCTTGTCTGGAACCAGCAGCAAGGCCTGAAGAGCTAATGATTGAGCAAGTTGATGCATTTCCACAGGATAGGTGAGCTGTACAGAAGATGAAATGTACGTTCCATGCCCAGTTAACATGTCGGGCTGGATAGCGTACAACGGATCACCCACTTGGCGATGCTTGCTGGCTTCTTCTGCAGCCAGGCACTTCCATTCTCGTTCTAAGATGAGAAGCTGTGATGGTGTGAGAAGCAGTGAAGCAATGCTGGTACAGTCAGATGGACAAAGGAGGTCTGCAGTGAAGATGTATTCAATTATGTTTCTTGCTGCCTCAGATCTGAGGCCATAAGTTGTAACAATGTCCTTGGCCTTTTGCAACACTTTATAATCACAAGGTTCCCAGTTGGCAGTGCCATTTGTTATCATGACAGGGCAGGAAAGAGCATTTGCAGCATCCCAATCTCCAGTCATAATTGCTGTCTTGGCAGCTGCAGCTTTTCGTTCGTCAATTGGATTTTTGGAAAAAGCTGGTAATTGAGATGAGTTATGTTGTTCTTCTGGGTGGTGTGGCAGTCGAGCAAGCTTTGAGATGATTTGATGCAGTTCAGATGAACACTGGTTATGTTGTGAAACAGTGACAGGCTGTAGTTGTCTTTGTGGACGCTGCCTGTGACAGGATGCAAAAGCAGTCACGTTTTCCTCTGGTTCAGAGTCACTGTCAATTGGAAGCAGACAGCCAGCTGGCTTGAGACTGCACGCTGACATGTTTGCTTCTGCTTCTGTTGCTGTTGTGTGAGCAGTGGCTGCTGACGCTGCGAAGCCCGCTTCTCCCCCCGCGGGGAGAGCTGCTCGGTCTGTGGCAGTGCTGATGCGGGGGGAGCGGATCCCCCGCTCCAGGTCGGTCTGCGTCGGCACATGCTGAAGAGAGGATTGTTCCACCTCCACTGGCACGTCATTCTCGTCTCCGCCTGCCGTTCCACCCCTGTGCTGTGTCATCTGGGTCTGCCCATCTCCGCCCTCAGCTCCGCCTGAGTCTCCGCCTTTCACCACGCCTCCTGAATGGGGCTGCAGAGCCACTTCCTGTTTGCTCTCAGTCTGTTCGAGCAGCCGAGGAGACCACTGCTCCGCCTGAGCTACATGCTCTGCCTGAGCTACATGTTCAAGGACAGCTTGCGGAGTAGAACTGACTGGAGCGCTCAAACCACGAATTGGATGTTCACCCAGACCGAAAAACTTTGCAACTCTGGCAGGTTTTTGAGGAGGAAAGGATGGAATTCCTGCCTCTTCTCCTCCCGCTCCTTGAAAAGCTTGGATTGCTGCCGCCGCCACTTTTTTCTCAGCTAGCATGGCTCGCAAGGTATGAATTATTTTTTTCCAAACTGTTCCAAGGTCATGGGTGAGTTTTGCCTCCTTGCCCCCCGAGAGAGAAGAATCCCAAAGCAATTCCCCAATCTCACGCCATTCTGATGCACTAAAAACCAAGGATGAATCATGCAACTTTCCCCATTTCCACGCCCACAGGGCTATCTGTTCAATCTCAGTCTCTTTCACCTTTTCACCTCTCTTTGAAAGGATAGTAAACAAAAGGTGAATCGCCGCAGAAATCTCAGCATCCATCTCAGTTCAACCTTCCCGTCCTCCGCTGCGGCTTACCTTCCGTCCACAGGGTGGTGCTGACACTTTCCCTTGGCATCAGGCCACTGTGGAACTCCAACTCCCCGCTCCGTTTCGCTCGACCAAGCACAGAGTCTCCCAGCGAGAACCCACTCGTACTTAAACGAGGTTCTCTCCAGAGTGTATCTGTATTTAAACACCACTCTGGGTCAGTGCCCACATCCGGATGGTTTTCGGCATCGATGCTTGCAAGGCACTCACACTCCCAGGTCCCTGTTCTGGCGCCACTATGAAGCAAGGTTGCCTGAGATAAAGAGAAGTTGGACCATACAGAGAACGCAGATCGAGCCAATGTGGTTAAGTGCTACGTTCTGGTTTATTTCAACTAAGATGGCTGCTTATATACATTTCTATATAGTTTACATTTACAGTGGCTTTTCATTGGCATACAGCAGAGAGAAGTATGAAAACACACTTTATTTTACTTACTCTCAAGGTGGCTATCACATGCCTACTAACAATTCTATTCAATGACCTTCACAACCTTATTATCTTTCCCTGACACCTTAACTACTAATTTCTAACTGCGCAACACTCGGCTAAGTATTTTTAACTGCGTCACAGGCTTCAAGGCCTCAGTTAGGCCTTTGTGAAGGCCTCAGCTCGGGTAGTTCAAGGCCTAGGTAGACATCATGTCCACCTTCCCTGAGGAATTCTGTAACATATGAGGAACGACTGAGGGAGCTGGGGTTGTTTAGCCTGGAGAAAAGGAGATTTAGAGGTGACCTTTTCACTCTTTACAACTTCCTGAAAGGTGGTTGTAGTCAGGTGGGGGTTGGTCTCTTTCTCCAGGCAGCAACTGACAGAATGAGAGGACATAGTCTTCGGCTGCACCAAGGGAAATACAGGTTGGATATTAGGAAAAAGTATTTTACAGAAAGGGTGATAAAGTACTAGAGTGGTCTGCCTGGGGAAGCGGTAGAGTTACTGTCCCTGGATGTTTTTAAAAAAAGACTGGCTGTGTGAAGGTTCTTGCTTCCTTTTTTCCTTGCCAAGATCGGGATTAACACATGGGAAATGTAGGTTTCAAGTTTGGACTTGGATGTTTATTATTTCTTATCTATTTACAGACTCATGAGCTGTGAGCTCTAACTAGCAAGTTAGAGAAATGAGGTAAAATGGCTTACCTCTAACTCTTTCCAAGGTTATTTAAGCACCAATTACCCAATAACGAGGTGACACATCTATTATTTATATTTCTGACCCAATAATGACCATGCAAGGCCCGCAATGCGGACCTTTTTCACCCAATTACAGAAAACCACTTAAACCCATGAAGAAAAAGGAAGAAGGAAGAAGAAGGTGAAGAAGGACTTAGACAATGCCCAAAATCCTCCATCTTGACTCACATGTATTACTATATACTGAAATCCCAATATCCAAGTTTCCAGAATTCCAACATGGATGTGACACTCAGTGCCATGGTTTTGTTGAGATTTTAGGGCATGGGTTGGACTCGATGATCTTGAAGGTCTCTTCCAACCAAGGGATTCTGGGATTCTGTGATTCTGTGACAGGCGATAACAGACACAAGAGCCTAATCAGAGTTACTACACAGTATAGAACTAAAAGAACTACTAGTAGATTACATAAAACAGTACACGATATCAAGGTACCTATATTAAAGCTAGCAAAAGATTAAAAAAATAGGATACATTAGAAGTCAAATGTAACTTACCACCAAAATGACGATAATGTACACAGCATCCTTTCACTCAACCTCTGGAGGAGTAACCACAAAGCAGCCATCCCTGCTCTGGGGAGAAACTCCACATATTTATAGGGAATGTGCAGGAGATTTCTGCTTTATGAAAGTTTGGTGTAGTTTTTATAGTTTGCCAAGTGAGGTGTCTGTCAGTCAGAAATCCAGCTTATCTTTCCAGGTCTCACTTCAACAGTAAGCGGTTTACTGTCAGCTGGGAGATGCCAGACCAGTGTTAACTCCATGGTGCCAAATAACTCAGTACAAGACAGCTTGTCCTGTTTGAATTGTTTCACCAGTTAACAAGCAACAGATAAGCTCTTGTAGGGGGCAAGATGTCCTGCTATATGGACTGATGATAAATGATGGAAAGTGGCTTTGTGAGCTCTTCCACCAGCTCCCTCATCACTCTAGGATGAATCCCATCTGGTCCCATAGACTTGTGATTGTCTGAGCATCTCAGCAGGTCACTAACTACCTCCTCCTGGATTGCAGGGGGTTTATTGTGCTCCCTGTCCCTGTCTACCAGCTCAGGGGGCTGGTTGCCCTGAGGATAACTGGTCTTTCTGTTAAAGACTGAGGCAATGAAGGTATTAGGTACCTCAGCCTTTTCATCATCCTTGGTGACAATGTTCCCCTCCACATCCCATAAAGGATGGAGATTTTCCTTGGCCCTCCTTTTGTTGTTGATGTTTTTCTAAAAAAAATACTTGTACTCTTCCTGAGTGTCCTCCCCTTTCTTCCAAAGTTCATGAATCCTCTTTTTTTCCCTGAGTTCCAGTGAAATTTCCCTGTTCAGCCAGCCCAGTCATGCTCTGCCAGCTTGTCTTTCAGCACAGCCTCCTCTTGAACCTTTAAGATCTCCTTCTAGATCCTCCTGTTTGTTGCTCACACTGCTACATTAGTGTAGATGCACCTCAGCTGGGCTATCCATTTAACCCCCCAACACTGGCCTGCCACCCCCAGGCTCCTCTCTAGTGAGTCTGGTCTTATCCCTTTCCCCCTTCAAACCTAGTTTAAAGTCCTCTTAATCAGCCCTACCAACTCACAGGCTGGAATCCTTTCCCCCTTTTAGACAGGCAAACCCCATGTCTCCAGCATACCTGGTGCTGTATAAACTGCCTCATGATCAAAAAAGCCAAATTTTCACGGATGGCACCAGTCTTTAAATCACATGATCACATGGGTTGTCCTGTTCCTTTTGGCATTCTTCCCTGCTACCAAAGGGATTGTGGAGAAGGCCACCTGTGCTCCTGTCCCTTCAACCAGTTGCCTCAATATTCTGAAATCCTTTTTAATTGCTCTAAGACTTCTCAATCTCGTTGCTGCTGACCCAGACAACCAGAAGTGGGTAATAATCAGAGAGACAAATTAGTCCAGGAAGTCTCCTAGTAATATGTCTTACCCAGGCCCCAGGAAGGTGACAGACTTTCCTGTGGGATGGGTCCAGTTGACATACAGGGCCCTTGTTTTCCCTCAGGAGGGAGTTGTCCACTATAATTACCCTTCTTTCTTTCCTAATACCTGTAGTTGTGATCTGTCTAGTTGACTGTGCTGATCTGGGAGATCCCCCAGACAGACCTTCTTCTCCACTGTCATCTGCCTGACCCTCGAGTTCCAGAGCCTTGTACCTATTCTGTAAGGGCACTTGGGAATGTGAGGGAGGCCAGGAGGGGATTCTCCTACCTCCCTGAGCATGGACCTGTTTCCATTCCCCGTCTTTTAAGTCTCCTTCTTCTGCCTGATGGCATGACGGTTGGGGCTCCTCCAGCTCTTGCCGAGCTTCCATCTGCTGCATTTCTCTCAGGGATGAAAGAGTGTGACTCCACCAGTCTACATCTCTCACATTCCCTGACAGTCCTCAGCCTCTCCACTTCTTTAAGCTCTGCTGTTGCAGAATTTTTTAGGGACAGTGAATATAATTTGTATTTGGACTGTGAGTGAATCACCCAGACTGGGCCTTGGTGATGCAGGTGGAAATTCAGCTGCCAAGTCTGTGGCGCAGTGAGAATTACCCCTTAAGGTGTTAACAAGGAACGGGAGTTTTCTAGTAGACAATAAGTATAGCAATTAGTGTGGATACAGTAGCTGCCTTAAGAGTTTGGTCAACAATAAGTGTTTGCATTTTTCCCTGTGCTGTGTGCCAATGGAAGAACACCTGTGAATGTAAACTATGTAGAAGTGTATATAACCTGCCATTTTGGCCAGAATAAGCGGAGAACGTAGCACTGACCATACTGGTTATATCTGCATTTTGCTCTTGCCAACTTCTCACCTATTTTGGGGTTCCCTCGGCTTTCAAATGGCGCCCGATGGGCCAGGGACCCAGCGCTTCAATGCAGATTAAGAATGGCATGCCTGTTTTCACTTAAATGTGGTTTTATTTTCGCCTAAACGCGGTTTAATTTTGCCTCAATGCGGTTTTCACTTAAATGTGGTTTGATTTAAGCCTCCGTTTTTAGTCCCATTCTCGCTGGTCGACTTGGGTCTGAATTCTACGGAGCTGAGAAGTTGGTCCGCGGCGCGCCAGCCACACCGTGGGGGAAGGTAAGCCGCAGTGGGGAACAGAGACTGAGTGCAGAATGGATACAGAATTTACAGCGGCCATGCGGCTTTTGTTTAATCTTCTCTCTAAGAGAGGTGAAAAACTGAAGGACAATGACTTAGAGCAGTTGGCCCTGTGGGCCAGAAAAAACGGAAAGTTAAATAAGCTGCCCCTGGTGTTCAGTGGCGTGGCATGGAGCGAGATCAGCAATTTAATGTCAGACGCCGCAATCTCAGGCGGCAGGGATGAAAAACCCGCGCCAGAGCTGAGGGCGGTTTGGCAAACAATTTTAAATACCTTACGAACTGTCTCTGCAGAGGAACAGCCTGCCGCAGCCACGCGGGCAATGGTGGCGACCAGCGCAGCCGCGCCGGATGTCGTTGCTCATGTGACTCAGGCGGAGGAAGTGCTCCCGCTGCTGCCCAGACGGACTGAGTGCAACCAGGAAGTGGCTCGGTCGTTCCATTCTGGGGGCGTGGTGAATGACGTGGAGTCAGGCAGAGACGAAGGCGGGGCAGGGCCGGCCCGGGAGGTGGAACACCGGGGCGGTGCGCAGGGCGGAGACGGCAGAGAGGCGGCGCAGCAGTGCAGCCCCCCCTTTCTCCTGCGCGGGGGGAGCCAGTGTCGGCAGCGCGGGGGGAGGCAGCCCGACGGGGAGAGTCGAGCGCAGCAGCTGCTGCGAAAGAGACACCAGCACAGCCACACCGCACAACAGCCACAGAATGCCCCCCGCCTTCTGTGTCACACTCAGACGCGTCAGGAAACAGAAGCCCTGATTCCTTGTCTCGCAGCAACCTGCGGTCGCAAGGAAATGCACAGCGTGCAGATGAGTTCCAACAAGTAACAACAAAACTTATGGAACTGTTACACTGCCAAGATCAGTTGGACAAACAAACATCCACAAATCCTCAGTTTTGGGGAAAAGTACAGTTACAGCACAGCTCCCGCTGCATTCCATTGACGCTGCTACTTGACATGGGATCCACTGTTTCATTTGTCAATCTATCGTATTGGCCATCTGATTGGCCTTTGCAAGCTTTGAGCAACCACATTATAGGAGTAGGTGGACTGACAATTCCTTCTATAAGCACAAATCCCATCAGCATCATTTTTGAAAACAATCAAGTTATTACAACTCGACCGTACATCATGACTCTGCCCGTGCAACTTCCAGGACTGACAGGCAAAGATGTGCTGTCCCAGCTTGGCTGGTTTTAACCACAAATCAGCATTTTCTTCATGGCCTCTGCAGAGCAGCCGCCCATTCCGAAAATTACCTAGTTAACTGACATCCCTGCGTGAGACGAGCAGTAGCCTATGGCCAAGAACAAGCTGCAAATTGCAAAACAACTAATTCAAAACAGCTTGATGCTGAACACATTTGATCCTCTGTCAGTCTGTAAGACATCTCAATTTTTTCTTATACCCGAAAATTAGTAGCAAAAGAAAACGGGGGAAAACCGATCCTACTGAAAATTTGATTCAACAGCAATTTTGCAAATTGTAGATGCACCTGTAGAAATTGAAGCCGACAATGATCAAGCTTCTATCAGTCAGCAAGATGTTAAGTTTGTGAAGAAGTGAGGGGTGAAACATGCCACCGGAGTCCCTCACTCTTCTGCAAATCAAGTTATTGTAACAAGAGCCAATTGTACCCAAGAAAAATGCTTGGCAAAGCTGAAGACTACAAACCCCAGAAGCCCTTGCGGCAAGCGCAGGAGCAGATGAGCGACATGCAGCCCAAGGCGTGGGATCAACCCGAGTGGGGCAAACCCCAACAGAGAGCAAAACGGGGCAGCCCCTGGAGGCAAGTCGACACGGCACACTGTCCTGCGTGGCTCGGAACTGGCGCAAACAGAGCTGAGGCAAACGAAGGCGGCGCAGACAGTCCCGAGTGACCCAGAGGCAGCACAAGCAGAACCAGGACAAGCGCCACAGAGCCTGACCCCGCCCACAAACGACAATTCTACATTATCAGCCCAGTTTCTTCACTTTTTCCTTTTAGCAAACAGTAGCCAAGTTTCCCTTTAATCTACTGCACACAGCCCTTTTTCATTTATCCTTTAGCTACCTGCTGAGTTCACCTTTTTTCTTTGACAGTGCTGCACAGAAATCATGTGCTGCGCAAAAGTTTCAAGCCCTCACTCTTCATCCAGGAGAGAGAGAGACACCTGAGATGCCAGTAACCCTTGAGTTAGAGAGCTGCATTCAAATACAATAGTAATAGATTAATCAACGTTATGGGGTTTTTTTAGATGTAAAAGAAGAGATATAAAAACCATTGAATTTTTGCAACAACAGGTGCCTGATCACAAGCAAAATTTAAATCCAAGTTCAATTGTGTTTTAGTATTTTGATAACTGATTTTCAGTTTAGGCTTTGTTAAATATAAGTTGGATTTAAAATAAGAATTTATGAAGTTTAAGTGATAGTAAATTTATATTTTATACATTTAAGGTTTTATTGTAAGCTAATCTAATTTATAGAGTTTAGTTGTTTTATTCTAAAAATAAGGAAGCTTCAAGAGACACAGCTGTGATGAAGCACCGAGAAGTGTTTCTTGTTTGTGAATGAGAAGGAAGACAAGAATTTTGCGTCATGATTGTTGTTAGCTGTAAGCTATCCTGTATAGTTTCGTGCTTTGTTTTAAAATAATGAATAAGTTGAAATAAGTCAGCTATGTTTAAAATAATAAGTTTTAAGTAATACGTAAGTTAAGTGTAAGATAATACAGTTTTAAGTTGTACTTTTCATGTGTTTTAATATTTAGCTTTTCCTAACGCATCATGATGCATTTCAAATTTATGAATTTAGTAGAAAAATTTCACTCTAGCTTTAAAGCCAGGGTCCTGGCCACACCTTGGTTTTAACTAGAGTGAATGTGTTTATTAACAAACCCAGACTGTTTTCTGCATCAAAACAAAACAAAAAACAAACAAACAAACAAAAAAGATACAAGTCACCTTGACTTGATGATTTGATTTTATTTATAACAGCTGAGAAAACTTTCCAGGTGAAGTTGGGAGCCTTGCTCGAGAAAGGATACCAAGTCTTCACTAAGAAGGTTTTTAGCTGTTGCAGAAATCTGGAAAAACTTGTAGTTATTAGCACTTCTTTTAATAACTAGTTCAATTTATAAAGTTTTACTTAATAGATCAAAAAGTTTAATTTGTTCTAGTATTATGTCCTTTTGTTATTATCATAGTTGTTTTAATTGTTATGCCTTATTTGTTAATATGCATGTAGAAATAATTAGCCACATCTCAGCCCCAGTCTGGCTGATTCAAAAGAAAACGGGGGAATTGTTGCAGAATTTTTTAGGGACAGTGAATATAATTTGTATTTGGACTGTGAGTGAATCACCCAGACTGGGCCTTGGTGATGCAGGTGGAAATTCAGCTGCCAAGTCTGTGGCGCAGTGAGAATTACCCCTTAAGGTGTTAACAAGGAACGGGAGTTTTCTAGTAGACAATAAGTATAGCAATTAGTGTGGATACAGTAGCTGCCTTAAGAGTTTGGTCAACAATAAGTGTTTGCATTTTTCCCTGTGCTGTGTGCCAATGGAAGAACACCTGTGAATGTAAACTATGTAGAAGTGTATATAACCTGCCATTTTGGCCAGAATAAGCGGAGAACGTAGCACTGACCATACTGGTTGTATCTGCATTTTGCTCTTGCCAACTTCTCACCTATTTTGGGGTTCCCTCGGCTTTCACTCTGCCACCAGGCAGAGCAGATCATTCACCTGGTCACACCACATGCAGGTGTCATCTCTGCTACCCTCCAGTACTGATGCCAGGCTCAAACACTCTGCATCCAGAGATCTAGGCAGCTGTATGTAGGAATGCATTTCCCACACCCAGCAAGTGTTTTTTCCATATAGGGAAAAGTCTAAGACTCACCCCTTAAGGTAAAGAACCCAGAAACTTCGATACCCTCCTGGCAGTGATTGGCTCAGTGCCAAGAGAGAAGCATCTATTGGACCTTGTCACCATTCTTCAAACCCTGTATCTCTCTCTCTATTGGCTGCAAGCCAGGTTATCCCTCTTAAAACATTCAGTATTTAGGAAGGGGCCCAAAGAAAGTAAGAGGCTTTTTGGAGTGTTTTAGCAGGGTGTCAGAGGTTTTCTCAGACACCTGTGCACGGCTTATCTTTTGTTTTCTGTAATGTTTGTTATTTTGATATTTTTCCTTATTAAACCTTTTGCTTTACAAAACACCTCTGAAGAGCAGTCTCGCTAATTGATTTTAGCCACTTCTCTGCAAAGGCTGGACCCTCAGAGATTGATACATTTATATGTGGTTCATTACACTCTGACCACGTGTTAACGTGCATTAGCTGTGTGCTTCTGAGGGAGCTCCATCTGGGTTGCCATGCTCCTGCTAGCAATGGCTTTTGACTGTGTGGAAACCATTGCTGGGTCTGTTCTAGCTGGGCAGGCAAACCCACCAGGTGAGCTCACCTCAGGAGCTGGGAGGGTGGCTGTGCCCTCTTACACACCCTTCATGCACAGTTTGCTCACTCCTGTTCATCACGCACCCTTGAGCCATTTTAATCTCCCTCAGATGCGTCTGGCAATGTCCCCTCCTCATCTGATTGGCTGCCAGGGGCTTCCAGGTCCACACGAGGCTCAGGGCTGTTGCTCTTGTGTCCCTGAGCTGGGGAACCTCCCTGTACAGCCTGATCTAACCCTCAACCCCGGACGTACCTCAGTCGCTGCTGCTGCCACCTCACCAATGGGATGGGAAATTGTCCTGGTTTCAGCTAGGATTATTACAAACTAGTGTTTTGAGATTGCTTAATCACCAGCAAAGTTATCAGTACAAACAGATTTAATATAAAAGTGACAGCATGACAAAGGTCATTGGCAAGGTTCACTCTACTACTTACTAGATGGTTAAGGCACACTGAGGAAAAGCAATAAAAAAAAAAATCCAGTCAATCTAAATTGAAATAAACCAAAAACTCTGTGTGTGTGTGTGTGTGTGTGTGTGTTTAGGTGTGTGTGACAAAAGGATAGAAAGGGTAAGGATAAAAAGGAATACAGCTTAAAGGCTCAATAGCACTTAAGAACATTTAACTTATAACTTAACACTTCAGCAAAGGATTCACATAGGATTTAATATACCACAACAGTAACTTACAGGTCTAACTTATTTACAAATCTAAAGTATTTGAGAATTCAGGAGAGCAGCATTTACCCCACATTTTCTATAGTGTATTCACACTCACATGCATACAGACATAAAGAGTCTGTACAAGGTACTGGTGAAAAATTCCCCTTGAAGGTAGTGAAATACTCACGTCAGATGCCTTTGCATCTTCTCAATGGGTGAAGGGTTGAGCCTCAAGAAATGAGGATATCAGGCCAGAATCCATCATCATTTGGCAATCCTCCAAGTATAGCAAACTTGAGTTCTCTGGCTCTGAGAGGCCCCACTCAGAAGTTTGCTGGTTGCAGCTGCTGCAGGCCAGGAGAGCTCAAAGGATCTAAGTTTGGACCACTGCTTATAGGGCCACAAGAGAGTGGGCTTTAGTCATAACAATGTTTCATCCTGGACACACTTCAGATTGACAACTTTCTTTGAAAGTGTGAGAACAAGAATGTTATGCCATTCAGGCAAAAAAGTTTCCAAGGCTGTTAAAAAAAAAAAAAAAAAAAAAAAAAAAAAAAAAAAAAAAAGCAGGAGCTTGTTGGCCAGCATTAGGTCCTGGAAGCAGACATCATTTCTGATAAGCTCAAGAGGAGCTCAGCCCAGGAGCTGTTCATCAAGGCCAAAGCCTAACGAGCATTTCTCAAATCTTAGTGCGGCCTGGTGGAGAAGGGATGCACCTCTACAAGGATAGAAGCAATTTTCTTCCTACTAGTTGGTATAGTGCTTTATTTTGGATTTCGTATGAGAATAATATTAGTAACACTGATGTTGCTAAGCAGTGTTTGCACCAAATCAAAAACCTTTCAGCTTCTAGCACCACCCCACCAGCAAGTAGGCTGGGAGGCACAAGAAGCTGGAGAGACACAGCCAGGACAGCTGACCCAAACTTGCCAAAGGGATATTCCGTACCATATGACATCCTAGTCTGCATATAAACTAGGGGTAAAGCTGGGCAGGGGCCACTGCTCAGGGACTGGCTGGGCATCACTCAGCAGGTGATGAGCAATTGCACTGTGCATCACTTGTTTCATATATTCTCATTATTTTATAATTATTTTCTCTACCATTTCTCACCTATTATTGTGTTCCATTATATGGTTTTTATCTCAACCCATGAATTTTCCTTTTTTTTCCTCCCCTCTCCCACTGGGGAGGAGAGAGTGAGCAAGTAGCTGCATGGTGTTTAGCTACCTGCCCAGTTAAACCATGAGAGGCATCCTCAACTTCTTTGGGGAACCTGTTCCAGTGTCTCACCACCCTAAAAAAGATTTTCTTCCTTATATCTAATCTTTCACAGAAGTATAAGATTCTTGCTTTCAAATTTTAATGATCCCAGGTCTAAAGTTGTATTTTTAAATGTCCTCATTCTACACAGCAAGAAACTCCACAAAAATAGGTATTGCTATCACTCTTTATTTTTCAGCCAGAAATACATTTTCATAGAGCATTTCAATAAATAGTGGTGTTTATTCCTTAGACAAAACCTCTCTTTGGCATATGACCATATTCCATTTTTTAAACTAAAGACTATACAGGAAAAGTTCATTAAAGAGATCATTGTTCAATAAATTAAATTTACAGAGGTGCAGTTAACTCTCTGAAATACACATCAGTTGTACATATTCTAATAAGCCAGAAAACATTAACCAAACCAGCAAAACCATCTACTGGGCTCCTCTTCACTGCCTTCAGTTACAATTGTGCAGTAAGTGGCAGAATGAAAACAACTCTTCCACAACACACGTACTGAGTAGTGCTTGCTACTCATCCTGAAGAATCAAAAAAACCCTAAACTGTACTAGAAACAACTGATCAAATGTTTCCAAACATGATCTTCATTTTAATTTCTAAATATGTAAACTAAAATGAAGTTGCAAACTGCTTCAGTAATAGGCTGCACCTAAAAATGTATAAAAACATTTAAATTTTATACAGAAGTTACTAACATGTTTTAAATATATCTAAGAATACAGTTGTCAAAACTGCATTTGATGTCATATTTGGACAAAAAAAATTCTTCAGCGACAAATTAAGCCAGGGTATTCAATCTACTAATATTCTAAATACTTATTTCCAAACTAGTTTTATTTAAAAAGGAGGCAAAACAATTACTTCTGTACAGAAACAAACAAAAATATGTAATAGGTTTGAAGTAGTAAATCAACAAATGTTTATTTTATGAGTGAATTTCCTTGTCACCACCAGTGCAAACCCAGCTACAAAATGTTTGAATAGGATGATTTAAAATAACAGGTGATCCAATTTAGCCAAGCTCACATTCTTTCCCATGATGTAAAAAATCATACATACATTTTATTGTAGAATACATTAAGAAACAAAAAGATAATTTGAGTACTTATCCAAGAGCAATTTCTAACATCAACCCAAAATTAGCAACAACCAAGCAGACCATCAATTTGTCAGTATTAAATGACCATAAATGCTAGGTAACTACAAAAGCCCCAAACACCCCAAACCCAAATCCAAAAACCAAAACCCTTTTCTTTGTTAAAAGATGTTCAAAGAAATATCTACCAGCTACAGTCAAATTTGCATTAGAAGCTGCTTGCTGTGGAATTTTTTTCCCTGCATTTGTAACACAATACGTTGTCAAAATTCTATTCAAATAAATTACTTTCTGATAACATTTTACTTATACCACCTACAATGTGGACAGCCATGACAGCAGATTTTTGCAGCAGAGAAATAACCAGAAACTGGTTCTAAATTCTAAATTATACTTCATGGTTCATGTATTATTTCTTGAAAACATACGGTCCCCTCTAAGGGTAAGGTGTTGGAGCTGGTATTGTAGCATGTCTGTCTCAGCAGGTTCCTGAATGCTCATTTTGTCCAAATTGAGGTAGTCCAGGGATTTAGAATGAGCCTTTTTGCCCTTTAAAAGGCAAAGAGGCAGGGGACCATGAAGTGCCTTGTAAGGTTCATATGGTAAAGGCTTAGTGCATTTATCCCCTGAGCTGGGCATCCGTCTCCTCCTCCTTCCATTTACTGCTGGGATCTCATACGGCTGATAGCACCTACTTCTAGTTTTGTACAAACGGGAAGAACATGCAAGTCCTAAATCAAGCTGTCTAGAGTGCAAGTTAAGCCCAGATTTCCCTTTATTATCTTCATTTCCTGTATACTTTTGAGCTAATTTTAGCAGCTCCTCTCCAGTTGTGAATCCAACCAGGTAGTTAGAATCCATACAAAGGATCTGATAGCCTGAAACTGTCTGTCGCATTGGTGAGCAGGGGGTGCTGGAGCATCGTGGTCTCTCTGCTTCTGTTTTGCCTGCAGAACTGACCTCTGCAAGAGGTACAGGGAGGGTAGATATGGTAGTTCTGGACTTTCCATTTATGTTCATTTTAAGCAATGTGCTATTCTCCTAAAAACAAAACAGAGATTGATCACAAATAGAGCCTTTAACCACTAAAGGAGCTGAAAGAGGATCTCAGAAATCAAACTTTTTATCACCCAGAAAACATAACCAGTTCTTCTCTATTCAGTTCTTCTGGTTCACATGGTCTTTTTAATGACTCCTTTATGCTCTTTTCCTTACTGTCCCCATGCACATGTTCCTCTAAAGTTCACATTTTGTTCTGGCTAGCTATTCCAATGAACAATGCCTGTGCCTTACAGGATCACACAAAGCCTAAAGTTTGGTCCAGTAACACTGCATAATCATCCTGTTGGGCTGAGCTCAGATGCAGAGGCCTCTCAATCTGGCTCAAAGGATTGGTCTCTTCTTTGCACACGACAGGGTTCTCACAGAGGGTCCCTTGATGGGTCTCCTAGGAGGGGTTTGTAGGCCTTGAGCATATCCAGACTTGTCCATGCTGCCTCCATCTTTTTGGCAACCCTCCACCCTCATGAAGTCCCTACCCCAGACATGTTAGGGCTTCTTCTGTAACCTTTTAAAGTGGGGGGATCCCAGACCTGCCTTTTACCTTTGTTTATTTACTTTCTAATCACATTCAAATTTGAATTACTCATGCCATTAGCTATTATTTAAGAATTTTTAGACATTTTATACCTATACTTTTACAGATACAATTTCTATATCTTGATAATTGTATATATACATATCTAGATATAAGCATTTTAAGATAGTGCAACTACATATAAATATCTATTAAAATATATAGAAAATATATGAGTGTGCAAATATTCCATCTACTATATATATATATTTTATATGATACCAATCAGAGAAAGTTCTGAGAATATGTGGGTATTGATGAATACTAGGAGCAAAGTTCCAAATAACAAGATAAAGAACAAAGTGGTTAAACAATGGAAGCAATAGCCAATAACTACAGTAATGTAGTAAATTGTTAATTAAGGCAGAAATCTAAGTCTTAGAAGGGGAAAAACAGAGATAACATCTTCTTTTACCCAGGATATTGCAAGCTGAGCCAAACCTCCTCCAGTTCTGTGGTGAGAACTTGCCCTAGTCATGAACTTTGCTCATTAGAATATCATTATAATGGTAAAAACCACACCCCTATCTTAGATGCCCCCTGCCCACAGAAAAACCACTACTCTCCAAGCATGCATCATGATTTCTTGGGAGTCTATACCTTTAAATCAAAATGAAGAAAGGGTGAGCTGTTATAGATATATATTATAAAGTTGGCTTATCCAAAGGTGTGTGTGTTATATGAATAATAACATTGTATTAAGAATATAAGGTTTTTATTTCTGCTATTAGTAAAGAAAACTAGGCATAGTGGTAGTAGTTGATATAGTATGCTTAAACTGTCTGTTTGGTCAGGATAACATCCAGTGAACATGTAGAGAAGACCCTGCTATTGATATACCAACTATCAGCATCTACCACCTGAAGGAAGTGTGGACCAAGGCCCAACCTGGAGGTGATAATGAAGACACAGCCAAGAAACACACATGCTCTAAAAAGGCGGACCCGAGGAGGGACCATGCAAAACAGTTCCAGGAGTATGGAAAATAGTTTTTAGAAAAAAATGAATATTCAACAGACTGATGCAATAGAAAGGGTATTTAAAGAATATCTCTGATGCAGCAAGGTGTGGACTTGGCTAAATGCCAAGTCATCTGGCCAGCCGTACCTTGCTTTTTTTCTATCTCCTAATTGTCTTACTTTCTATTAAACTTATCTCTTAAAATCTACATAGAAAGTGAACCTCGTTTTTCACGAGCCAATAGCAACTTAGGCAAGTAGTGACTTATGCAAGATACACTGATAGCCTAAGATTGTAACCATATAAGTACGCCTGCTTTTTCTTTAAAAAAATAAATGCTAATAGCAATAAAGTCTTCACTGCTTTCCTGTTGGACAAGAAACACATCTGTTAGCAAATTATGTTGTCATGACTAAAAATACAGATCCGCAGAGTTTAAACAAAAGCTATATTATACTCAGCTTTTTTCTAAGGACAGCTATTCAAAGACAGCCACTACTTTTAAATAGGACCTACTCTTGAAGTCAAGAAAAAAATATGTTTAATCAAAACAGTTTATTTTGGGGAGAGTTCTTTGAGTGGGTTTGTGTGTCCCCCAACTGAAACACTTGTTCTTTGTCTTAATGGAACTGTGGTGGATTAACCTTGGCTGGACAACAGGTGCCCACAAAGCTGCTTTATAACATCCCCTCCTTAACTGGACAGAGGGAAGAAAATATGAAAGTCCTGTAGTTGAGATAAGGGAGGTGACTCTGCAAGTACACAGGCAAAACAGACTTGACTTGGGGAAATTAAATTAATTTATTGCCAATCAAACATCTAAGTAGGATAATGACAAAAACAAGTCTCAAAATACCTTCCCCCCACCCCTCTCTTCTTTCTGGGCTCAAATTTACTCCCAGCTTCTCTACCTCTTCCCATCAAGCAGCACAAGGGAACAGGGAATGGGATTTGCAGTCAGTTCATCACATATTGTCTTTGTTGCTCCTTCCTCTGCACACTCTTTCCCCTGCCCCAGCCTGGGGTCCCATCCATAGGAGACAGTCCTCCATGAACTGCTCCAGCACGGGTCCTTTCCACAGGGTTACAAGTCCTGCCAGGAACCTGCTACAGCATAGGCACTTCAGAGTCTCCTTTGGCCACATCCACATGCTCCATGGTGGGCCTCCATGGGCTGCAGGGAGACAGCCTACCTCAACATGGTCTTCAAAGGCCACAGGGGAATCTGCTCCAGCACCTGGAGCACCCCCTCCTCCTTCTTCACTGATCTTCACATCTGCAGAGTTGTTTCTCTCACATTTTCTCACTCCTCTCTTCTGGCTGCTGTTGCACAGCAGTTCTCCCCCCCACCCCCCCCCCCCCAATAAGTTATCCCAGAGGCACCACCAGCACCACTGATTGACTCAGTTTTGGCCAGCAGCACGTTCACCTTAGAGATGACTGGCACTAGCTCTATTGAACATCAGAGAAGCTTTTGGCCTCTTCTCAAAGAAGCCACCCCTGTAGCCCCTCCACTACCAAAACTTTGCCATGCAAACCCAATACAGTTATATAATCTGCAGCAGGTACTGTTTCTTGGCAAGGTACGTCTCATTTCACTTACATCACTTACACTTCAGAAGGTCACTTCCTCAAGCTTATTAAAACTATGTAGTAAAATGATCTTTCAAGTTTTACTCTGCCTCTCTCAAATGTCCCTCCCCATACTAAAATTCTATCTAAAAATTAGTGTCCATTTACATGCAATGCCAGTATGGAACCAACAATAATAGAAGTCCAACAGCTCACTCAAATATAATAAATATGATTTACACTTGTAAGTAGTGCCAAGAGAAACCAGAATAAGTCATTTGGATTGGAAGGGACCTTCAAAGATCATCTAGTCCATCTCAACTGCCATGGGCAGAAACATCTTTCACTAGATCAAGTTGCTCAAAGCCCCATCCAACCTGACCTCAAACTGCCAATTACTGGTCAAACAGCTCATTTGACTTTACTATAATATAGTGCATTTGCATCTCATTATGCAAGCCTGATGGCAAGACAGGCAGGATATGGCTGTCCACTTTCTTCAATTTGAGAGTCACTGCAAGTACCACCCCCTCCTCCATCCTGATAACCACTCTCTCAAAAACAACAACAAAAAAACCCCAAAAACAAACAACAAAAAAAAACACACCACCAAAAAACCCCCACCAAAACATCAACGTACCACATAAACTAGAATATGTTTCTAAATACACCACCAGCAGTAACATTAAGATGGATGGCAGAAAGAGAAGCTTTCAATATGGGAAACAACAGGGGAAAGGAAGGGGGGAAAAAATTCAGTGCTGCACATCTCTACTTTTGTGCCTCTTTATGGGAATGTTTCAAGGAATTCTATTGTACTCAGAGCTATGTCAGAAGGCAGCCAACTACTGATAGAAGCAAGTCCTTTTCTCATCACAGCCCTTCCCCACCATTCCTACTGAGATCTGCTTAACGGCAGTCTTCTGACATTAATTCATTTCTACATGCAGCTATGAAAGCATGTATGTATAGTGATGTACAGCACCACCCTAAACATACACAATAACAAGCCAAGATGTGTTCACAGAAAATATCAACTAATATACATTATTTGCTATTTTCTGTGCAATAGGTACACATGCACTCTCACTTAGATAAAAACTCTACATAAAATTGCATATAAATAATAACTAGATAAGAAAAAATAAGACCTGAGACTATTTTCTCACATAGCTGTAGGAAACTTGAAACATCAGTATTTTAACTGTTCAGACACCCTCTCCCCAATACCTTAATAGGCAAAAGAAGCCTGTCAGTAAACCAAAACCACTTAGCAAGCTTCATATTCTGTAAAGTAACATTTTGATGTACATTAGAGCATACAAACACAATCTCTATCATGAATGATATAACTAATATTTAGAGAGCTTTGACCCTCCATTTACCTTTTGCTAAAAACCAAACCAAAAAAAGACAAAAACCAAACTAACACTCCCCCCCCAAAAAAAACCCCAAACCACCAAAGACCACCACCTTTTAGTACAGTGCAATATAAAATTATCCATAGAAAGCTGAAAGCTGAGCACTAGTATACTTTGTTACTGTTAGACTGAATAGGAAGGTTATAGTCAGGTTTAGCACTTGTACAAGAATTAAGAATGGTATAATTGGGACAGCTGTTGGTTTTAAGTTGCAACTTCAAAGAATTAAGCAGTTATGAACAGACAGAGGTGTTAATGCATGTTAATTCTGGCTTTCTCACCAGTTTAGACTATTAATGATACTTGGTGCAAAAAATTCCACTTGTTCAATCTAACTACAAGCTTAAGGATTTACATTAAAATTTCCAAGACTTGTGCACAAAGGTATCAGAATTAATACCTTGTTTTCCTCCATAATTTGCCAGAATAGTTCTGCTCTTCATAGCATAATTCATATTTCCATTATATTGTAAAGCATTTATAGGAGAAGAAAATGTGGGCCTGAGAGAGGAAACACAGGGCAAAACAGGCCTGCAGACCCTACCACTGTGGCAGGAAAAGACTTGCACATATTCATTCCTGCCTTGCTGACGACACTACAATAGTACAGAGATAGGAACTCAGAGAAAAGGAAAGTGAAAACATATATCAGGATCTCTGTGCTGCAGGGGAAAATTCTGTCTACATAAGAGCACCGGGTGCTGGCAAAGGCTCGAGAAGCACCATGCAGCTATGAGAGGATGGCTGCTCAGCCATATGAATGTGTTTGCTACCTACCCTGCACCCTCGGCCCTACATTAACCGTATTACAGGCACCTCTTGTCTGCTACTGCCTGGTCTCGGCGCGACCACGGAACGATTGAGGTCTACTCGACAAGCGACTTTAAATACAGGGAGTAGCTGGCAGAAGTTGCCAGCCCTGCCGTGGAACTCAGATGCATTAAGAACGGGCAGCTGCGTTACCGGCTCCCACCGAAGCGCCAAGAGCAATCATACCCCACCTCTACCGCCTCCGCACGCGGAATCATAACACTACGCTAACCGGATCGCTAGCTCCCTGCACTCAGCATTCTGACGCGAAAAAAAGAAAGCCGCAGTTAAGGCCAGGGCCGCACCCACACACAGTCACAAACTCCGAGCGGCACATCTAAGTTATTTAATCATACCACTCCAGCGGGGACCATGGGGAACAGTCTTCACACGACCTTCGCGAAAAATACAGGTCTCCCCGCTGTCGCCACTCCACAATACCGCCCACCACCGTTCGTCCCCATCGCACAGCATCTCTCCCACCAGCCCTTCGCCAGCCTCTGTAGCGCCTTGGCCAGGCGCATGGTGCGCTGAAGTCTGCCCGGTTTCTCACGGTCCCTCCCCAGGCAGGGGAGGGCCTCCCCGCACTCCAGAAGGCACAAGCAGGGCCCGCCACGGAGCCCGAATTGCAACTTCGACGGCCCAGCGAACCGACACAACTCCCACCTCCTGCCTGCGGTCCAGTGCAGCGGAACTCCAACACACAGCGAGGAAAGACAAGGCTCTACGATGCAGTCTATTATGCTCGCTGAAGCTAAAGATGAAAATAACCCCCCTCCCCCTACGCTAGCAGACCGTGGGGTGATGGATGTTTCCAGCCAATCACAACAGACCACGTGACCGAAAGAGGGGGCATGACATCCGGAGCAAATGGTACAACTGGCTGTCTCCAGGGGCAGTTATTTTACCAGAAGCTGGGGGTGGGGCACTTGTCACTTCTTGGCTAAAACTTGTCCCTGTGCTACTCGCATACATATATTACTTATACTTGGAAATTCCATTTTCTTTTGGTGTTACAAAAACATGCTGTCGAAGTTATGTACTTATAGAGCAAAGGTTTTTGGAAATTTTATTTCAAATATGCAATAAAAATATTTAGTTGAAAGGGAAAAGTCAGATTTAAACTGAGCTATGTAAGAGTATCTACAAAGTTGTCACAGTACACTATCTAGAGCAGGGGCAGTTAGCCTGTAGACTAACCTCTATGCAGCTAACAGACTGTTCTAGTGCAAGCTGGTGATCTTGCTGTATGTACTGCCAACCCCAGATTACAAACACAGTGGTGAGTTGTCTCCCACCGACTTGCACCCAGATTTACCCACTCCATTTTCTACATGGTTGTTTGTAACCATACAGAAATTTTGTAAGCTGAAGGGTCTTAAAAAAATGTTACTTCACTATGCTCTTGAAGGTCCCCTAGAAAAGTCACAGATACAGATGGATACCATAAAAGAAGGTGAAAGGATAGGTGTGGTGGGTTGACCTTGGCTGGCCACCAGGTGCCCACCAAGCTGTTCTATCACTCCCAGTCCTCAACTAGACAGGGGGAGAAAATACAAGAAAAGGCTTATGGGTTAAGATAACGACAAGGAGCTCACTCAGGAATTACCATCATGGACAAAACAGACTCAACTGGGGGAAATAATTTTAATTTATAACCAATAAAATCAGAGTAGGATAATGAGAAATAAAAGCAAATCTAAAAACTGCTTCCCCACACCCCTCCCTTCTTCCCAGGGTCAATTTTACTCCCTATTCTTCTAGCTCCTCCCTCAAGAGGCACAGGGGGATGAGGACTGCAGATTGTGGTCAGTACATAATGCTTTGTCTCAGCTGCTCCTTCTTCCTCATGCTCTTCCCTTGCTCCAGTGTGGGGTCCCTCCCATGGGAGACAGTCTTTCACAAACTCCTCTAGTGTGGGTCATTCTCAGAGGATGCAATTCTCCACAAACTGCTCCAGCTTGGGTCCTTTCCATGGGGTACAGTCCTTCAGGAACACTGCTCCAGCATTGGTCCCCTATGGGGCCACAGGTCCTGCCAGCCAATGTGCTCTGGCATGGGCTCCTCTCCAGGGGCCCTGGTTTCTGCCAGGAGCCTGCTCCAGCACAAGCTCTCCACAGGGTCACAAGTCTTCTTTCAGGTACATCTCCCTGCTCTGTCATAGGGTTCTTCACAGGCTGCAGAGTGGATATCTGTGCACTTCATGGGCTGCAGGGGGACAACCTGTGTCATCATGGGTTTTACCACAGGCTGCAGGGGAATCTCTGCTCTGGCACCTGGAGCACCTGCTCCTCCTCTTTTTTCACTGACCTTGATGTCTGCAGAGTTGTTTCTCTCACATTTTCTCACTCCCCTCTCCCAGCTGCTGCTGCACAACAGTTTTTGCCCTTTCTTCAATATGTTATCACAGAGGTGCTACTAACATTGCTGATTGTCTCATCTTGGGCCTGTGTTGAGTCTATCTTGGAGCTGGCTGAAATTGGCTCTGTCTGATATGGGAACATCTAGTTTCTTCTCACAGAAGCCTTCCAGTAGCTGAAGGAGCCTACAGGGAAGCTGGAGAGGGACTCTTCATCAGGAACTGTAGTGACAGGACAAGGAGTAATGCATACAAATTGAAGGAGGGGAAATTTAGGTTAGATATTAGGAAGAAATTCTTTACTGTGAGGGTGGTGAGATACTGGAACAGGTTGCCCAGAGAAGTTGTGGATGCCCCAACCCTGGCAGTGTTGAAGACCAGGTTGGATGGGGCCCTGAGAAACCTGGTCTAGCAGAAGGTGTCTCTGCCACTGCCAGGGGAGGTTGGGACTAGGTGATCTTTAAGGTCCCTTCCAACTGTTAACATTCTACGATTCTATAAGCCACCCCTGCAGCCCTCAGCTGCCAAAATATTGCCATGTAAACCCAACACAATATTGTAAAATAAGAGAAGTTTGAAGTCAAAGACATACCACATTAAAAAAGTAATAAAGGAAGTGCTGAAAAACAACAGTTGCCACACAATAACGAATAACTACAGAATAGCTAGGGTTTTTTTTTTCTTATGAACAGGTGCAGTATTAAGCCCTTAAGCAATGCAGTATACTGGACAATAAAACATACCATATGATTTATATAGAACAAGGAAGTACTGAATATTTTGCAAAAGATGTCAACTTCTAATATGTTGCTGCTGTGAGAAGCCAGAACTACTTAAGCAGTTAATTTTTTAATTCTTCTTATTAATTCTGCTTTAAACAGAAAACAAACATGATCCAGGAGACTTTGATTTAAAAATTAAGAGGATCACAAACAAAATTCCAAGGAACTACAATTGGCTTATACCATGTAAAAAATTTAGGAAAGGGAGACTCCCTTGCTTTCCAGGTTATCTGCAGACATAGCATGCCTGAGAGCATCTAGATCTTCCCCTTCTTAGTCAGGATATTATCTGTCTGTCCAAGTCACAAAACAGATTCACAGATAAAATTTGACACTATAAGTCTGATTGTGTTATAACTTTCATGATCACAGATTCACAAATGGTGTGGTTTACACTCTAAGTCTGGATGCATTCAATAAGATTTCAGATTCACAAATAGTGCAAATTATTGATTGTTTTGACAGAATAAGGTTCAGAAATTGCCATTGATAAATGCACTGGTATCAGAAAGCATAGGCAATAGCATTATTGTGGAATAAAGCTTACCCAATAAGCATCCCTATGGGAGAGGAGATGGATACAGCACACTGACCATCCCAGGATACAAAGGTGGAGTGTCCTCAGACCTCCTCTCTTAAGTTATATTTATATTGTTTTCCTTAAGGGTGGGGAAAAGATAAAGTTTTGGTTGATGTCATTTCATGATCAGGTGGAGTTTGAATGACTTTAGTCATACATGTAAAGCATGTACAGGTTTTACTTTGTTAGCATACACAGGGTCATGAAAAGTAATACGCAATTTGTTTGGGCCATTCATTTGGCTAAGTTCCCATTAGCTGCACTGTTTTAAACAGAGCATGAACACAACACCTCCATGCTGCTCCATGCTTTGTTTCATGCCTCTCTCAGGGCAATACACCAAGCTTCCTCAGTGTTCCTGCTCCTAAGGTTGCAGACAGTTTGTTTCTGGTAAGCTATTGCCAATGTGGACACTTGTTGCTGAGCTTTGTCTTTCAGTTTTTTTCCACAGTTTATCCTGCAGATGTGGCAGACACTAGATGAGATAAGAATGACTGAGCATACAATTTATTAAAAAAAAGAGAAATAGAGTTTCAAGAGTAGGTTTGGGATGATGAATTTTATATAAATAGACTTAGCAAGCAGGAAAAGAGAATGGTAGGAGAAAGGCCATTTAACTTCCATTATCTCCATCCCCAACCTCCCCTGCTGCTACATGCATCCCATGGGGTAATGGACCAGCAGCTGGCAGCTCACATCACCCTGAAGGAAAGTGGTACATACCCCGTGTCCTATCTCAGCTAGTGTCTCACCCTCCTCTTCCCTCACCCTCTTCCCTCTTGCTCTCCCCACTTCCCTTTCTTTGACAAACCACTCCTCAGGTCCTGCTGTCTGTGCAGAAGAGCTGGCAGGATTCCAGTTTAGGCACTAATAAGACCTGGAGCAGGACAGGCAACACCTAGACCTGAAATGAGTAGGGGTGTTGCAGCTCCCCAAAAGGCAGTCCTTGTGTGAAGTGTGCTTCTGTACTGTAATAAGTCAGCTGAGATGCCATTATCTTCATGCAGGAAAAGCCAATTTTTTATTTTCACAACTCATTTTATACTGTTTTTACAGACCTCGTGTACAACTTTAATTGGTTAAGAGCTTTCTTGCCAATTACTCTTTTGGTTAGTAAAAGATATTTTACTTTTCTATCAAATCTCTCTATTCTTGTATTGTTTACATATTTTCTTTACTGATTCTCATGGTACAAATCCCTTGTTATTGCAGGTGCATTTGTTTTTCAACCCAAGAATAGGTTGTTATGCTAACGAGTTTTCATACTAAGATTGTTTTCACATGAGAACTTGCAAATTGCTTAACTACACTTAGAAGAGATGACAGGCTAGCAATTAATTTAATAGAGCAGGCCTGATTTTATGAGGCCTTTTATAATTCTTCTACCTGTCATGACACTTCTGGGCACAGGGCATCACACAATGGCTAAGCACAGCAGAAGACTGGTGAGCCCATGCTGGTCTGCAACTTCTTCAGTAATCATCAAGATGTTAGATCTGAAGAAGCATAAGGCATGTAGTCAGCTGTTTCTTAAGAGTAAGACTTTCCTGCTCCCCCTCTACAGGTGACTGAAGCTCTAGGGTGTGAGAAAGCAAGAGGACAGACAAGCAGGTCATGTTACCAAAAATTTGGTGAAATAAAAAAAGCTCCTTAACACCAGTGTAGGATCAAGAACCAAGCATTCTTTATTTGGCCAGATGCACAGGAGAATAGCTCCCAAATTCATGCATGCTGAGTACAGGAAGGTTTCTCTTTATATACTGTGTTTTACATACATATTCATTGATTGTCCCAGAATAAACATACATATGATAATCATTTCCCCAAAATCCTTAACATATTTTCCCTCCCCTTTATGCATGCATTCTTCTGTCTTGGGGGTCTCTCTGGTGGTCCCTAGTGGTTGTAGACCCCAATGTTACAACTGACATACTCAGGTTGGCAGGGCACTGGAGCTGGTGAACTTCCAGTTCTTCTTACACAATGGGCATTGTGCAGTTCCATAGGCCAGTGGTTTTGGTAGAACAAGCATTGTGTTAGCTCAGCAGGTGTAGACAATTTATCATCTGGTAACAGGTTCACAGAGTCTAAATTCAGGAAAGACCCTCAACTCAATCCATCTTAAGCAATGACACCCACAGCTTTCAGACTTTCTCACCGAACCTGAATTCAAGCACATCTGTTAAAAAACCCAAACACTTTTTTTGAAGAGGCAATGTACTGAAAATCCATTAACTTCTCAAAGAAATTCTCCAGTGTAATCACTCTTGATTCTTGAAAGTTTGGTTTCTACCTATTCCATCTATTCTGATACTTTTGCCAGAAAGTTTTAAAAGGTTGGTGGGTACTTGGCAGCTAGCCAAGGTCAACCTATGTCCTGGTTCCAGCCAGAACAGGGTTAATTTTTGCAGCAGCTCAGAGGGGCATTGTAGGAGCATCCGTGGATGGCAGGGAGAGGGAACTCTGCCAACTTGAGACATTCTAGAACATGTGGTTTTATTGCAAGGGTCGTGGGTAAAAAGGGCCTTGCCTTCAGCCACCAGCCTCGGCTGAAGGGAAGTCCCAAAGAGTGAGGGAGAGAGAACAAGAGGGTAAGAGGTAAGAGAGGAGAGAGCAAGAGAGCCAAAGAGAGGTGGCAGGGGTTGGAGCGCAGGGGCAAGAGAGCTAAGAGAGAGAGCAAAGAGGAGGAGAGTTAGAGAGAGAGCAAGAGAGGAGGAGAGTCAGAGAGAGAGCAAGAGAGGAGAGTCAGAGAGCGAGGTCTTTGTTACAATACATTATATCTCCTTTTGTGTTGAATATTCTAATTTACACTAACCAACCAGTACATGACACAAAACCCTATAGAATCTACATATAGCCTATAAGAACTACTACATTACCATACTGTGTTATATTTTAAACTCTAAAAACTACTCTTTAGACTATTCTCTTTTGCTACATTGACCTTTGGATTCCTTAGTCAGCAGAAGGGTATTGTTCAATCAAGAGGGATTCTCCTTCAGCTGGCTAGACTATTGTTTTCAGGTTATATAGTAACTAAGGCTCAGTATCCTACAACTCAAAGCAAGCTTTCATTTCTATTTCGATTATAGGTTTCATATTTTCAGAATCTTTTGCTAAGCAATCATATTTATAAGGTTTCCCTGATTCATCTTCCCCAACATGCCCCCTCAGCCACACCCCCTCCCAGGTATTGCAAAAAATTAACCCTGTCCTTGGCTGAAACCAGGACAGCTGTGTTGCCACACACAATGATGTCATCAATGTATTGCAGGTTTTCTGGAGCCTCACCCTTTTCCAGTGCAGTCTGGATCATTCCATGGCTGTGCTCATTCTAAAAACTCAGTGGGAAAATAAAGGCCACTTAAACTGTCCCCCTTTGACAGTGGAGGAAGAAATACTAGGGGAGATTATAAACTGGAGTCACAAATTACTGAAGAAATTGCAATAAATGCAACAATGTTAAAAGATTATACAAAAGAAAGAACGGTTTACCCACAGAGGGCCTTTACCACTGAAAGATGTCACCTGGCTCCCTAAGACAAAAAAAAGATGGCGACTGTTCCCATGCAGCCGGTTCCACATAGTTTCCCCAGACAGAGACAAGATGGCTGCCGTTCCCACATTCCATGCCACATGGCCTTTCGGGAACAAAGACAAGATGGTGGGGAGGAGAGGGTACTCCTGCAGTGACTGTTCACCTCCCCCAGCCCAGAAAACAGTGGAAAACAGGGACAAAACTTCCACTGCACTGGGGGTCAGTCCCCTGCAGCGCTGCTGCTTTTCTACCACTCTGCTGCACTGGGGGATCAGTCCTGGGCGGTGGCTGGGGCTAGTGGTGGGTGACTAGGGGCTTTTTCTCCCTCTGTGGCAGCAGGCTGCTCCAGGTGTTGACTGGGAATTGCGAAACAGCTCTGAAGCGTGGAAAGGTGTCAGCAGGGGGTCTCTTGGTGGCAGTTTCCTGCACTGGTGCTGTATTTCAGGACCACCATGGAGCTGCAGCTCAAAGGGATGGGTACGGGATCAGTGGTGGCAGTGAGAACTGGGTCTGCACTGGTTGACATTGACACCTTCCCGCTGGAGAGAGTGACGCAAAAATGCTCCGCTTCCGGGGTCTGGCACTTGGCTTTTTCCTGATGAAAGCTACATTCCCTACCATGAGTGGATGGTATCGAATATCAAGCACTAAAACTCCACCCACCTTCTTTGTAACCATAAAAATGGCAAATGGTGGGACTGTGTTTCCACCCCTGGGGCAGTCACTTCCAGGTGTACAGGATGCCCCTCCAGGTGAAAGCAAACTGTGGTCTGCACTTTGCTGCTAAAGGAATGGAGAAAAATGCATTAGCAATGTCAATGCCTTGGACTCCAGTTCATACTGAAGGTCCAGCATGTCCAGCACAGCAGCACTCAGCGGTAGTGTGACTTTGTTAAGGCCATGATAGTGATGCCTTAGGATTTAGCTTTTATATTTTTCAGATCCTGTACTGCTTTAGTGTATAACTCTAAAACTCCATAGCCTGTCAGCTACTGTTCCTCCATTTTATTCAGACAAAACAATTCCTCCCTAGGCCTGAAACTCAAGGACACATTGTCTCAGGCTCTGAGACATGTAAACAACAGAGAACTGGGTGGGGAAACTCGGAGTAAATGACTTCATTACCTGAAACTGTAATTGGAGGATTAACCCCTGATATGTAAATAGACCAAATTTATAACTGTATGAAAAACTCATGACTATCATCCATCTTGGGTGCAGCCCGTTGGAGGCTTTTGACTGCCCAAGGTGTACCTATTGAAGACCTTCAAAAATACCTGCTTTTATTCTCTTAATTTTGTCTAGCCTCTGTTTTAGGTAGCTACTCCAAGGCATTAATAGTCCACTGTCAGTTTCCTCTCTTCATTGGACTTACACACTGGCTATATAGGGCTATTAAAGGCTGAGCGAGTCTTGCTGACAACTTCCTGGCTCTCCAGGTCACAAATCTTCTCATAGATGGGGATCACAGAGTTCCAGTTGGTACAGTATTGACAATGATGCACTGTTGTGGTAGAAATCAGTACCTGTTGTTCTTTGACCCTCAGCAGTCCCACAGCAGAAGGGTCCTCTGAGAGACCAGGCAAAGTGTTCAGCTGTCTAATAATTCCCTCTGTCTCCATAGCAGCTCTCCCAGAAGCCCAAAGATGCCTTTTTGGGTCCTTTAAATAACCTCTCCTGAAATAATCTTTGCCAAGGATGCACAGGGCCTCTGGGCCAGTCACAAGGGGGAGGGGGGGAGGGGTGTTTGCCATTCATTCCCAGTCAGGCTTATTTCAGCTTCCAGTACAGTCAGCTTTTGGGATGCCCCTGTCACCACAGAAATAGAGATGGATTCTGCCCCTACATATCTTGATGGCATCAGGGTACATTTTGCACCAGTGTCAACTAAAGCCTTATATTTTTGTGGGTCTGTTGTGCCAGGCCATCAGATCCACACAGTCCAATAGATCTGATTGTCCCTTTCCTCTACCTGGCTGGAAGTAGGGCCTCTCTAGTCCTGGTCATAGCACTTGTTGCTCAGTTCTTGTAAATATGAACTGGAGGTCCCTTCAAGAGGATTGGAAGTAACATCAGCCCTTTTATTTTTTCTGAGGACTTGTCCACTGGAAACTGGAGTGGGATTTATCCTTGAATTTATTGTGATGGTTGTTCTTCCTCTCAACTCACATACCTATGCTCCTAGGACAGAGGTGGGTTTTTCATCCCACCTCCTCATGTCCTCTCCATGATCACACAGGAAAAAACACAGGTGATCTCATGGAATGTCTCCTCTCTCTCAAGCAGGGGAGCGCTTGCTCCTAATAGCAAAGATTCTGGTCTGTACTGGTGGAGCACGGGACATTTCCTCTTGAAATTGCTTCAGGCTCTCTTTAAATTGCTGGTGGTCCTTGGACAGTCTTTCCACAGCTGGGATGCAGGTCTGTAAGGAGGAGTAGAGATGTCCTTCATATTGATGGAGTTGGGCAGCCACATCATACACTGTTTGTTCTCCTTTCATTGACATCAATGCCAATGACTTGGTGTACAATGATGGTGCACTTTGGACAAACTTCTGCCACATGGATTGTGTACACTGGACTTCATCTGGATCTACAGGGGACTGCTCATTATTTGAATCCCTATAGATTAGCTGCAGCACAGGTAATTCTCTTGGGTACTGGATACCTTGTTCCATGGTGTTCCACTTGTCTTGGTGTACTGATAGATTGTCCTTGAAAAGATACCTTTCCCTCATGCTTGATAGAAGTCACCTCCAGAGTGTGAGAGTTTCTGTCCTCTTTCCAATCCCCTTGTCAATGCCCACATCCCGGGACAGGGATCCCAGCTGCTGTGCTTCACTATCCTCTAGTTTCATATTGTGGGCCACTGTATCCCAGCATCAGAGCAGCAGCCAGGTCACAATGTACTCACCCAGATAGCTGTTGAAATCTTTTTGCATATCTCGAAGCTCATCCTGGGATAGGGATCAGATGATTATCTCTGGTTCTGCCTCTTCCCCCTGTTCTGAGGGCCCTGCTTCCTCTTCATCCCTTACTATGCAAGCTGATTTTATCTTGGATTTCTTCTTCTGTATAGGGATGACTGGTACTGGCAGGGGTTGTTCCTCTGGCTCAGCTGCAGTTTGAGTGGCCACAGTGCCCGTTGGTCTCCTTTCCTCCTCCTCCCCCTGAGGGTGCTGTCTAGTGATGAGTAGTGTCCTATAAATAGTAGCCAGGGCCCAACACATTGCACAACTTTGCACCTCTCTGGAACTGTCACAGCATTCTCCTTGCAAATATTCTGTCACTTTATCAGGGTCCTGTAGTTGTTCAGGGGTGAACTTCCAAACCATTGGAGCAGAATAGTCCTTCAAAGGCTGGCCCATTTTCTCCCACATTCCATGCCACTCATGACTATCCACCCTCGGGGCAGATCTCTGAATGATCTCCCGAGAAATCTTTCTTGACTCTTAATATGGTATAGACCATACCAAGGAGACCTGGCAGACTTACCAACAAGAACATGCTTTCTTTAACATCCAAAGGGAATTCAGAATTCTCAAAAGCTGTTGTAAGAAGCCTGAAGAAAAAGGGGTGAAAAGCTGGGGAAAATACTCCTCCCCTGTTCACCCCATAGGCTGGATGTGATTATTAATGAATTCCCAGAGGTAGTGCCCAAGGCAAAGACAGGAGAACAACACTGAATACACATCCCAAATGACCCTCATGGCCCTTGATGTTAGTTATCATGTCAGAAGTTAATATCACACAGTACAGCAACAAAGCAATCCTGATCCCTGCTCTGAAAAAGCACTGCAATGGGCACATAGTGCATATATGGGAATATATACAGGGTTAGGGACCACAGAGAAGACAACATTGTGACCACTGGCTCTAGACCTAATACAGCAAATGCTTATATCCAATTTTTTTCCAACCTGCTCTGGTCAGATCTATTGTTATCTCAACACTTCGACCCCCACTTGGGCCCTGAAGAAGGCTGTCATGGCTTAGAATAGTATCCCCCAATTTAGTGTTCCCACTGAAACACTCCAAACCATGCACCACTTCCTCATTCCCCCTTCCCCTTCTCCTGCAGTGAGACAGAGGAGGATTGGAGGCACAAAAGGTAAAGATCATGGGTTGAGATCAGAACAATTAACTGGAAATAGCAATGAAGTAAGAAATGAACAGTAACAACAATATTAATAACAGACTATACAAGAGAGGTGAACGATTCATATGCAAGTGCTCATCATGCGAAACCTGGCACTACCCTGACTGCTCACCCTGCCCCCAGCCTGACTGGAAGGGATCCATCCCCTTCTGCCCCCTGCATATGGTATGAAGTAGTATAGAATAACTCCAGGGTCCTGGCCATGCCCTGTTGGGGAAGATGAATCAGGGAAACCTTATAAATATGATTGCTTAGCAAAAGATTCTGAAAATATGAAACCTATAATCGAAATAGAAATGAAAGCTTGCTTTGAGTTGTAGGATACTGAGCCTTAGTTACTATATAACCTGAAAACAATAGTCTAGCCAGCTGAAGGAGAATCCCTCTTGATTGAACAATACCCTTCTGCTGACTAAGGAATCCAAAGGTCAATGTAGCAAAAGAGAATAGTCTAAAGAGTAGTTTTTAGAGTTTAAAATATAACACAGTATGGTAATGTAGTAGTTCTTATAGGCTATATGTAGATTCTATAGGGTTTTGTGTCATGTACTGGTTGGTTAGTGTAAATTAGAATATTCAACACAAAAGGAGATATAATGTATTGTAACAAAGACCTCGCTCTCTGACTCTCCTCTCTTGCTCTCTCTCTGACTCTCCTCCTCTCTTGCTCTCTCTCTAACTCTCCTCCTCTTTGCTCTCTCTCTTAGCTCTCTTGCCCCTGCGCTCCAACCCCTGCCACCTCTCTTTGGCTCTCTTGCTCTCTCCTCTCTTACCTCTTACCCTCTTGTTCTCTCTCCCTCACTCTTTGGGACTTCCCTTCAGCCGAGGCTGGTGGCTGAAGGCAAGGCCCCTTTTACCCACGACCCTTGCAATAAAACCACATGTTCTAGAATGTCTCAAGTTGGCAGAGTTCCCTCTCCCTGCCGTCCACGGATGCTCCAACAGGGGCATGGCCAGGACCCTAATGTTATTTGATACCACCTCATGTCATTGCCAGTGGCAGAGAAAAGGGAGTCTCTCTTGCTTCCAAGGAGAAGGATGTTCCTTTTAGTGGGAGAAAATGTGGCAGGCAGAATGATCTGGTATTGTTTTATTTTTTTATCTTATACCTTTTTTTATTAATATTGTTTCTGTTACTGTTTGTTTTCTTATCTCATTGCCGTTTCCAGTAAATTGCTCTTATCTCAGCCTGTGATCTTTGCCTTTTCTGCCTCCCATTGGAGCAGTGGAGGGGAGTGGCTCAGGGTCTTTTTAGTGGGAATACTAAATTGAGGAGTACCATTCTGTGGGAACCCTAAAAATCCCCTCAGGGAAACTTCCAGGCTTTGCCCTGGAAAGATCAACCATAGAGCCTTCCCTGCCTAGGCTGAAAGAGAGGACTTCCCTCATGGTGCCTAGCAGAACTACTGCCAATCTACCCTGGATTGCTTCCCCCATTGGCCACTTAACCCTGCCCCCCCAATTGTTCATCCCTCATACCCCTCTATAGGTTGCCTTGCCCTTTGTACCGCCCCTATGCCCTCAGATCATTGGCCACTGACCCCATACTTAACCCCTGAGCAACACATGGTCTGGGTCTTCTGTCCATGATCCCTTTGGCACCTGAAATAAACCTTGCTGGAAAATATCATACAGGAGGCCCTTCCTGTCTTTCCTCCACTGCGGCATGTATGTGTGCATGGACTTGAAATGGCTGTTCCTGTGGCCTGCTCTGAGTGGCTTCTGAAGGAGACGCTTCAAGAAGGTAGCAGCATTTTACAATCCTGCCACAATGCTTCACCATTCCTCAACCACATCAACAGCAGAGGAAGTTTTTGAGAAAAGGGAGAAGACAATCCAAATCCTCCTGAAGGTTGGTTTTGCCATAATGCAAAATAAGGTCAAGGGGCCTGCCAAGGAAATTAATTTTTTAGGAATAAAATGGCAAGATGGGCATCATCACGTTCCAATGGATGTGGTCAACAAAATAGCAGCTACGTCCCCACTGACCAGCAAGAAGGAAACACAGGCTTTCCTAGGCACTGTGGGTTTTTGGGGATGCGTATTCCAGAGTACAGTCATATTGTAAGCCCTTTCTATCACGTGACCTGGAAGCAGAATGATTTCAAGTGGGGTCCTGAACAACAAAAAGCTTTTGAACAAATTAAACAGGAGATTGCTCATGCAGTAGCCCTTGGGCCAGTCAGGACAGGACAGGATGTGAATATGCTGTATACCACAGGTGGGGAGAATGGTCCTTCCTGGAGTCTCTGGCAGAAGGCACTAAGGGAGATTTGAGGATGACCCCTGGGGTTCTGGAATCAGGGATACAAAGGATCTGAGACCAGCTACACCCCAACTGAAAAAGAGATTCTGGCAGCTTATGAAGGGGTTTGAGCTGTTTCAGAAGTGATTGGCACTGAAGCACAGCTTCTTTTGGCACCCCAACTGCCAGTGCTGGGCTGGATGATGAAAGGGAAAGTCTCTTCTACACATCATGTCACTGATGTCACATGGATCAAGTAGATCACACTGATCACACAGCAAGCTTGAATAGGAAACCCCATTTGCAGGGATCTTGGAAGTCATCGTGAACTGGCCCAAAGGTGAAGACTTCAGACTGCCATCAGAGGAGATGATGATATTGAAATTGGCCAGATGGAAACTTTCTAACACCATTTTGAGTATTAGGAAACAGACATTCTTTATTATAGCATGCTGGTCACTCCGAGGATCCTTTCTCTAATCAAGTGCCCCAAGCATTGGGTAAACAGTTTTTATCATACACACCGATTACATATTCATTAGCTATCCTTGCTTCCTTGACTTTATTTTACATAGTTGCACCCCTTATCAGAAGTCCTGATATGGTTCTTTGGGGTCTGTCTTCAACATTTGGTGTCCTTTTTAGGTAACTGTTCCTCGACCCCTGCTTTTGAGTAAGTGCAATATCATTGCTTTGCATAACTTCTACTGTCAGCCTTGCAGAGCTAAGCTGGCATCCTGCTTGTGTTCTGCATGACTTCTGTTTGCCTAAGTTGCATCCTTTATCTCCTTCTCCAAGGCTGTTCTGTTCTACTGTCCTTGATAAGAGTAAAATGTTGTTCTGTTCTACTATCCTTATCAAGTGAGTAAAATGCTGTTATTTTCTACTGTCCTTATCAAGTCCCCTCTTTTCCTGAGACAGTTCCTTATGGGAACTAGTCTCTTAATATCTATATTTCATTTTATAGTTTAAGGCATTACAACAGCTATTACACTGAAACATAATGCAAGCTAAAACACATACAATAATTATTGTAGTAACGATTATAAACATATGTTTTAACCAAGTCCAGCTGGGTAACCATGAAGTTTGGTCCAGATTTCTTCAAATCCCCAGGAGGCGTTGTCTTGAGAGCTGTGCATTGTAAAATTTGGGCTTGATTCCAGAGTTCCTGGACATCTGTAGACACACTACCACTTCGATCAATGTATACACAGCAACTCGTGTTAATGACAGTGCATACTCCTCCTTGTGATGCTACAAGGTCTAGTGCCATTTGGTTTTGTAAAACAACTTGTGACAACTGCTTAACTTCTTCCTGCAATGCAGTAATGGCATCTATTGTATAATTTTCTATATATTCCATGGTAGCAGAAATATTCACTATTGTCTTTTCTAATTCACTTACTCCAAGCCAGGGTAAAAACCATCTTATGAAACTTAGTAAGCCTCTCAGCTATAGCATTTAAGGTTTGCCCCAAATAGCTCCTTATCCATAGTCCTGAGGGCACCTGGTCTTTATCAGTTATTATGTTAGGGACTAAGGCTCTTAAAGTACAAATGCCTTTTCAGCCTGGGGGTAACGCTTTACGGGCTTTATTTCCACATATCCAGTACCACCTTGTTCCATTTGGTACCAGCCAAGGATGATTTACTTGCCTAATATTAAGTGTTTGAGTACATTGTGTGTGATTTCCGACAAAAGTTCCAATTTCCTTAGTACAATCTAGTTGTCCCGTTCCTTTAGGGGGATTATGTCTTTGTACACATGTATGCTCATAAGAGATGTTGGTGGGTACTTGCACACTAACTGGTATGTCTACTTCTTGGTGAAAGTGTTTGCTCAGTAACTAGTATTAATTTCTCCATAAATTGCATGCTGAGGAGGCCTCACCATATAATCAGCTACCAGAAAATGAAAAGCAACATGCTCTCTTCACTGATGGTTCCTGATGTATTGTAGGGCTACATCAAAAAGGAAAAGCTGACATATGGAGTCCTACATGGCGAGTCGCAGAAGCTATTGAGGGACAAGGTGGATCAAGTAAATTTGCAGAGCTGAAAGCCATCCAGCTGGCTTTAGATATCGCTGAATGAGAGAAATGGCCAGCACTCTACCTCTGCAGTGACTTGTGGATGGTAACAAATGCTCTATGGGGAAGGCTGGACTGATGGAAAAAAAACAATTGGCAGCACAGAGGGAAACCCATCTGGGCTGCTGAATTGTGGCAGGACATCTCTGCCCAGGTAGAGAAGTTGGCTGTAAAAGTACATAATGTAGATGCACATGTATCCAAGAGTCAGGCTACTGAAGAACATCGCAACAATGGATTGAGCTGCCAAGATTCAAGTGTCTCAGGTCGATCTTGACTGGCAAAATAAGGGTGAATTATTTCTGGCTCGATGGGCCCATGAAGCCTCAGGTCATCAGGGAAGAGATACAATATGCAGACGGGCTCATAATCAAAGGGTGAACTTATTCCACAACACCATCTCCCAGGTAATCCATAACTGTGAAACGTGTGCTGCGATCAAGCAGGCCAAGTGGGTAAAGCCCCTGTGGTATGGGGGATGATGGCTGAAATTTAAATATGGGGAGGCCTGGCAGACTGATTACATCACACTCCTGCAAACCTGCCAAGGCAAGCACTACCTGCTGACAGTGGTGGGAAGCAATGACTGGATGGCTGGAGGTGTACCTTGTGCCTCACACTACTGCCTGGAACACCATCCTGGGCCTTGAAAAGCAAGTCCTGCGGAAGCATGGTACCCCTGAAAGAACTGAGTCAGACAATGGGACTCATTTCAAAAACAGCCTCATAGACACCTGGACAGTATTGAGTGGATATATCATATTCCCTTTCATGCACCAGCCTCTGGGAAAATTGAATGGTACAATGGACTGTTAAAAAACACATTGAAAGCAAAGGGTGATGGGACATTCAAGCATTGGGATCTACATTTAGCAAAGGCCACCTGGTTAGTTAACACTAGAGGCTCTACTGATCAAGCTCGCCCTGCCCAATCAAAACCTCCATGTACCATAGAAGGGGATAAAGTCCTTGTGGTGCATATGAGGACTGTGTTAGGGAAGACAGTTTGGATTAGTTCTGCCTCGAGCAAAGGCAAACCCATCCATGGGGTCATTTTTTTCTCAGGGACCTGTGTGCACTTGGTCAGTAATGCAGAGGGATAGGGAAACATGATGTGTACCTCAAAGGGATTTGATTTTTGGGTGAGAACAGTCTGTAATGTTGACTTTTATGACATTGGTTGCTGAATGACGCTGCCACTGTGTGCCATAACTACCATGGCCAATGAGCGTAGACTGCTCTGGATACACCAGTCGTGAGCTCCTGATGCGTTCCATTATTAATATCGTTGTTACTGTTTGTTTCTTATTTCACAGAATATGCTGAGTTTGAAGGGACCCACAGGAATCAAGTCCAAGTCCTCGCTCTGCACAGCACTATCTCCAGAAGTCACACCATGTGCCTGAGATTATTATACAAACGTTTCTTGAACTCTGTCAGGCTTGGTGCTCTGACCACTTCCCTGGGGAGCCTGTTCCAGTGCCCAACCACCCTCTGGGTGAGAGAACCTTGTTCTAACATCAAACCTAAACCTCCCCTGACAACTTCAGGCCATTCCCTCAGGTCCTGTCACAGGTCACCACAAAGAAGAGATCAGTGTCTGTCTGTCCTCTTCCCCTCACAAGGAAGTTGTAGACTGCAATGAGGTCTCCCCTCAGTCTCCTCCAGGCTGAACAGATCAAGTGCCCTCAGCCACTCCTCATACAGCTTCCTCTCAAGACCATTCACCATCCTCATTGCCCTCCTTTGGACACTCTCTAATAACTTAATATCTTTTTTATATTGCAGCGACCAAAACTGCACCCAGGACTCAAGGTAAGGTTGTCCCAGTGAAGAGCAGAGGGGGACAATCACTTCCCTGGCCGGCAATGCTGTGCCTGATGCACCCCAGGACATGGATGTCCCTCCTGGCTGCCAGGGAACTGCTCACTCATTCAACTTTCCATCAACTAGGACCCCCAGGCCCCTTTCTGCAGCTCTGCTCTCCAGCCTCTCATTTCCCAGTCTGTCCATTTATGCAGGGTTATCCCATCCCAGGTGCAGAATTCACCACTTTCCCTTGTTGAATTTCATATGGTTGGTGATTGCCCATCTCTAATGTATTGATGTCTCTCTGCAGGGCCTCCTTGTCTTTGGGAGTCAACAACTCCTCCCAGTTTTGTCTTCGAACTTGCTTAGTATCCCTTCGAGTCCTGTAAATTGTTCTTATCTCAACCTGTGATCTTTGCCTTTTGTGCCTGAAATTCTCTCCATCCTTCTGTAGGGGTAGGGGGAGGAGGAGTGGGAGCGAGTGAGCTAGCAGCACATGGTTTGTAGTGTTTCAGTGGGAAGACTAAATTGGGGAATACCCTTCCTAAATCATGACAGCCCACCACATTAAGAAAGGGCAAAAAATACCAGACAGGCAGAAGAAGGGGAAAAAACAGTGAGAAACAGCAGAGGGAATACCAGGGTCAGAGAAGGAGGGAGTTCTCTTTGGCACTGAAGTCTGTGGAGGACCCATGCCAGACCAGATATTTTCCTGATGGAAGCTGTCGCCCATGAAGAATCCACACTGGAGCAGATTTTTTCCTGAAGGACTACAGTCCATAAGGAACAAATGCAGGAACAAAATAAAAGTGTTAGAAAGGATTGGCAGAGAGACAAACTGTTATGTAATTATCTCCCTTACCCCCAAGTCCCTCTGTTCCACTTGGGGGCATAGAGGAGTGAAGCTCAGCCTGGGAAAGCAGAGAGGAAATGTGTTGCTTTAATATTTGTTTTCTTGTTTGAGTCTGTCAACCCTTTAAGCCTTGCTGTTTAGCCACTTTTTCACTCAGCACACCATGTACCGGCTCATCTCACAGTTGGACAACTTGTCCAGAAGGATGTTGTGAGGGACAGTATCAAAAGCCTTACTAAAATCTAGAAAAACAACATCCACTGCCTTCCCTTCATCCACGAGGCAGGTGTCATTATCACAGAAAGCTATCAAATTATTTAAACAGGACTTTCCCTTTGTGAACCCATGTTGACTGTGCCTGATGTTTACATTGTTCTTTAAATGCCTTTCAGTAGTGCCTAGTATAATCTGCTCCATAATTTTTCCAGGAACTTAAGTTAAACTAACAGGTCTGTAGTTCAATGGGTCTTCCCTCATGCCCTTCTTGTAAATTGGAATAATGCTGGCTACATTCCAGTCAGTGGGTCCCCCCCTAGACTGCTAAGACCTTTGGTAGATTATTGAGAGTGTTCCTGCCATGACATCCACTAGGTCCCTCAGTACTCAGCAATAAAGTCCATCAGGCCCCATAGACTTATCACTGTGAGAGACTGGACTATTAAGGGTTAATGACTCAAAACAGTCCCCATTTGTGGAGGCACCGGGGTCCTTTGTTGAAGCCAGGTTTGGAGATGGAGGAGGTGAGCTTTTGGGTGTGTAATGGCTAACCTCTGATCTGGTAAGACAGAGCATGAATGATGGGCTATGAGTGAGATAAGGAACAAATCCTATGGAGACAAAATGGTGCCTCCTGTCATGCTAAGTTGTCCTACCTTACACAAACCACTGCGTTGTAAAACTCCCCCAGGGAAGGTCTGATGGGCATTCTTGACTTGACTGCACTGACATGAGAGACAGCTGTCATGTCTCAGAAGGTGTCATAAATCATCAAAGACCCCTGAAGCTCCCCCCAGACTCATTTCTTAGGCCTTCCAGCAGAAGACTGAAAGCTTCCCCCCAGGGGAGATACCTGGGCATTCCCACCTAGCCTGAGTGTATTTTAACCCATTGGACTTTGTTTTGTGGACTTCTTTCCCTACTCCCAACAGACCATCACTTTGATAAAGGGACATCTAAGCTGCAGCAATCAAATCTCATCACAAGATTTACGGGTGGTGATTATGTATCTTTTCTTTATACATTTTCTTAAGTAATGTTTTTATGCTTTCATATTGTTATATTACTATAGATAATAACCAAAATGGCTACATACCTGCTTTCCATTTGTTATAGATGAGTAATGAGATGGTTGGCTCTCACAATTAAGGGATAAATATTATGTGTATGTGTAGTGGTTTTGGTTTGCCAATTTTTTCTCTTTCCCGCCAATGCACCAATTAATGTGGTAGGTTGAGTGCCCACTAGAATTATTTACTCTTTTTCTGCTGTGAGATAGGATTAGGAGAAAAAGCACAGCAGGCTCAAACTTAAAAGGGTATAAAGAAAGCTTTATTAACCTGACTACAAGAGGGAAAAAATAACCAATAGGAATCAGAATAAAACCTTCAAAACACTTCCCCTCCCCCCACAACTTCTTTCCCTTCTCACTGACAACGTATAGAGACAAAACTTGGAACTTAGGTCAGTGTAACACCTCTAAAATAGTCTTTCAACAGTTATTTTAGGGAGAGGAGTCTCTTTTGCCATGTCATGGAGACTTCTCCACAAGAAAAACAGTTCTCTTGTCGCCTAACTTTCTACAAATAGCAGCCACCCAGGAATCTGCATTCATGAAGTCCCTCCCATCTCACGCAGCCTTCCCATAGCTTCATTTATGGGTCATGCCTAAACTCATGGGGTACCATTTTAAAGATGAGCTGTTCAAAAGCAAAGGTTCTCTTCATCTCTGAGATCATTTTTATCTCTGAGAAGAGAGGTCTTCTCTCCCTGGGGGCAAGTCTTCATCTTCATGTCATATCTCTCTCTCTCTCTGTTCAAGCTTCTCATGAGATCATAGCTACTTCAACATTTACTTAATTTAACAAAAATGCCTTTGCTCATATCTGCAATTTGAACACTCCTTATCTCCCCATACATGTTTTCCACGAATTAAAGGGATATTCTAGTATATCACAGTCCATCACCATGGACTCACAAAAGAATTTCAGCCTAAGACTAGGTATCTCCTCTTTCTCCTCCCATCTAGGACTTGACTCCTCCTTCACTGACCTTGATGTCTTCATGTTGTCTCTCTACGAGTCTTCACTCTGTCCTTTTCTCTCACTCAGAGAGGATTCAATGTTTTGCAAGTTTCAGCTGTGCAAGGAAAGAGTTAATATCTCGCCTGGGTCCTGCAGATTCAGGCTGTGCTGGGGCTGTGCCAGGATCTCAGGGCTGTAGCTGCATTCAATTCTAGCTGTGGGGCCACTCTGCATGGCTTCAGAGCTGCCCCTGGTGTCAGCTGCATGGTCTTTTGCGGCGGCTGGGACAGCCCCTTGGCAAAACAACCTGGCAGTGGCGGCCAGAGCTGTTTACGGTGAAGGATTCTTCAGAAGCTGTGCTGGGGGTGGAAGCAGCTAGGATCTCATCAGCCGCATGCCGCTCAGCTGGCCCCCCCCCCTTCCTCTGCCTGGCAGCCTCTGGAGCCAGGCCTGACCCTGCTAGGCTACGTGGGCCATGCTGGGCAGGGAAGCGGCTTGGCAGCAGGATGTTAACAGCCGCTGCGGCCCAATCCGGTTGGGACAGGGCCTTTTCTCCTCCCCTCGCCTTGCCTGGCAGCTGCCGGGGCCCGATCCAGCTGGGACAGGGCCTTTTCTCTTCCCCTCCCCCCTGCCTGGCAGCCGCTGGGGGCCCAGCCCTGGCCCAGGACAGAGCCCGGAGGGCTTCCTGGGAAGGGGCCTGGCCCCTTGGCAGGGGCTGCTTGGCCCAGCCCCGTGGCAAGGAGGGAGCTGGGCTGGCCTACCTCTTCCCAGGCCAGAAGAAAAAGAGAGCTTTCCCAGGGTTTTTCCAATTTTTAACGTGTGTTCACAGAGGCATGTTCAGCTTTCTAATGGTTTAACAAGGTGTCAGTATTCAAAACTAGTCACTGATTGGTTTTGTCACAGCTTTTCTAGAAAAATCACTTCCGTGGGTGGCTTCTCTCCTCACCCAATGTCAATCCATGCAAAATCCGCACAGTATGTTAGAAGAAGTTTTGTTGATGTATAGTTACGTTACTGTAATATGTCCTCCCATAGTCATCTTTCCCCTCCCCCTTGTATTGTCAAGGGATGGCCTTGGTAGTCAGGGCATTTGAGGAGGGCCAGCTTGTTACTATGGCAACACCTGACCTCCAATCAAGATGTAAGAAAGTGATCTCCACCAATGGACAGCAAAGAAGGGGTTGATTGACATTACTTTGGGAGGGGCTAGGGGTATAAAAGGCAAAGCATCCATTTTGTAGATGAGTACATGGCTGCTGGTCATGGAGACTCTCAGCGTGCTGCTCTTCCTCCTTCTTCAGTCTTTTGTTGTATTTTGGTAAGGTTTAATAAACCTTTGAAATTTTAAAAGTGAGCGTCATTTCTCACACATTGCAACCAAATTGTTCTAAAATAAACCCTATCCATCTATCTATCTATCTATTTACAAACACCAACCATTCAGTTAGTTTGGGTTACTCTTGTCTCCTGTGACGGTCTGTAACAATCATACAGCTGATACAATTAGCCCCTTAGAATTTCAGTGTCTAAAAATGGAAAGTCTGCTTCTGCAGCCATGACCCTCCATCTCAGAGAACTGGGCAGCCCATGGTCTATCAGTATTATTAAAGACTGAGGCAAAAAGAATGCATTGAATGCCTATACTTTTTCTTCATCCCTATTAGTCCGGTGACCATCTTCATCAAGTATTGGTTCAATGTTTTCCTTAGACCTCCTCTTGCTATTAACATACTTTAAAAAGACTTTTGCTGTCTGACACAACACTCACCACTTTCAACTCTTGTAACTCTAGCTGAGCTTTGGCCTTTCCTGTTTTCTCCCTACACATGTAATCTTCTGACAAAGCCTGACCTCGCTTTCAGAGGTCATGCAATTTCTTTTTCAACTTGAGTTCCACAAGAAGTTCTCTGCTCAGCTTAGCTGGTCTTCTTTCCCACTTGCTTGATTTACCACACAGTGGAATTGCCTGCTACTGTGCTTCTGAAAGGTGGTTCTTAAAGACTGACCAGCACTTGTTGACTCCTAAGTTGTTAAAGGCAGTTTCCCAGGGACACTGTTAAGTAGATCTCTGAATATCTTAAAGTTTGCTCTCCTACAGTCCAGAGTAGCAGCTCTCCTGCCTTTTTTCTCACTACACTGAAAATTTTAAAATTAACTGACTGATGTGAATTAGAGAATAATGCAGAAAAGGACCCCCTTGCTTTCTAAACTACTTAGAGAGAGGAGCCTGGGTATGGCTGGCTCCAGTCCTAGCCCTGGACTTTGTCAACAGTTTAAGTTTTACAACTTTGTCCCACAGGTTTTAATGATGGCAAATCAAATATATTTATATAAAAATGAATTATTTATTATGATCAATGATTAGACAGAAAGAAATCAAGCAGAATTATTTACTACACAGTATAAAAGCTAAACCTACTGTTGCATCGTGCAATAACGTGTTCCTGAGAGTGACCTGCACCTTCAGGACCCGGTGCGCTCTGCTAATAAAGGGCTGAAAATAAAGGCGAGGAGACAGGGCCCTGTTTGGAAATTCGAGTGCTGTTTATTATCAGCACATGCATAGTGGATACAGCCTCGAATATGTTCCAGGGATGAGAGCCAAAATGGGGCCAAGGATCCAGGGTTATATACCAGATAAATGGGGTGGTCCTGAGGGTCGAGGTCCAATAGGGATAGGGAAAAATGGTGCAAAGGGGCAGCTAGGAACCAGGGGGACTAATAGGATCACAGGGGTAGAACACTGTGGCAAAAATAACCCAATGGGGTTCAAGGGAAGGAAGAACATTGTAGGAGGGGTGCATATATGATGAACAGGGGCTGAACAGGGTGACATAACTTGACAAACCAATGAAACAATGAAACCTAATAAATATTAACATGTGGCTGCAAAGGCCCATGGGAGGAAGGTTTTTCTCACCCTAATCTAAAAGGGTATCTCTTCTGGTGGCAGGCCCTTGGGCCTCCACATGCTCCCAAACTGTTTTCCTTAGTTTCAATGCAGGGATGTTTGACATTCCTAGAAAAAAAGAAAAGAAACAAATTTCCCTGGCAAAACATGTCAGAGTGAATCAAGTTGCTAATTGCATGAACTCATTTAGGTGGAGTTTTTGCTTTTATTCTATGAAGTGCTTGTTGGACCACGTTTGTTAATTCCCACAGGTTTTCAGTGGGGTTTCCTCCAACTGATTGTTCAGTGGAGGGAATGAGACTGCTTTTAAAAAGTTTTGCAAGAGTTGCAGTCTGTGATTTAGGCATTTGAGTTGCTTTCTTCTTTTTTTTCAGGGTTTTAGAAGGTGTCTGCTTTTTGCCCTGGAGCAGTCAGCCTTATCAGGTTCCTCCTTTCATTCTAGTGATTTTCTTTTTGGACATGATCGAATTTGGCAGCAAACAATGCCACTGCCTAAAGCCTTTTTTAATAAACAATCATCATTTTAGTAATCAATTGCTCCATATCCCTTTTTTTTTTTTTTTTTTGTCATTAAGTCCACCCCAGAGGTAGGGAGGCAACTAACAAATTAACCAAGGAAGGACAACAAAATATTTTCCCCTAGTTTTTCTATGGCCCCCACAGAGGAAACTGCATGATAAATACCTAGGCCTGCACAGGGGCAACACCATCCCCATAAGGAAGCAGCTGCAGAATTGGCCTTAGGATTAGAACCTGACATTTCTAGTTCTCCACAACAAACCACAGACTGGTGGGGGGATTCCTCACAAGACAGTGTTAGGATTAGGGTTAGGGTTAGTGGTTAGTCAGTCTCCTTGGTCCCCGGAACAGCAGGAAGGAAGGCAGCCTGTAAGAGACTTAAAGATCACAATTGCCTCAAATACTGTCAAGGACACAGAAGGAACTTGCCATAAAATAAGCTACCACAGTGGAAACTTGAGATAAGCACAGAAGAGAGAAATTTTCAGCTGGAAGGTGCTAATTCCAGTCCTAGTGAAAGTGAGGTTTCATTAGCATATGCTTCTTAATGCATCTGGACAAAAATTCCTACTGTGGCAAACTATGCTAAAGGAAGCCACCGCTTATACACATATCATCCCAAGTTATGGGAATGGTATCTAAGCCACATGGATACCTGGAAATTGGACTGTATATAGGTGGTACCCCCAGAAGAATGGCTCCCACCACCGAGAAGCCCAGGGTGAAGAAGGACCAATGGGAGGCCACTGGATCCATGGGTGGTGACTATCTTCTGCTTGATCTCTCTCTCTCTCCCCCCCAACCTCACATTTACTGTTAAATAAAATCCGTACTATTGACTCCAGCATATGGTTTTGTTTGCACCTTAATTCGGGCAGAGGCATCTCTCAATAATCAGATCATAACAATTATTTTGGCACAGTGAGCAGGATACTGTTCTCTGACTGAAGTGCCTTTGACAATAGTATGGACCTCTGTGAAGGAAATTGTATGGTTCCCTCTGTGAGAAGTTTTAGAGAAAATGGCTGTCCTGGGTGGCCCGTGTAAAAAAAGTATTTTGTTTTCCTTCCTTGAAAAATTTGTTAGTCTCCCCCACGCATGGGGTTGACACAAGAAAACTGGGATAATGAGTGATTGGCTACTCAGAAATCTGGAGATTTCAGAAATGTAGCAATGGGACACGGATGTCCTTGTTTGAAAAAAAAAGGTTTATTGCAAAAAACCAGGCCTTTTTATGCTCTAAACTTAAGCAAAACAAGCATGCATTGGTTGCCTGCCACTGCAGGTGTTGCTGTTCACGCATCCTTTTACCGAACCACCCTTTTGATCATGCAGTGTCCATGTGTCTCACCAACCAATCACTGCCCCATGCACGAGGTGACCACACACTAGTTATACAATTTGTTCTCTGGTCATATAAACTGTTTTTACCTTGCCATTAGCTGAACCTTTTCCAAAGTGCTTTCTGGTGAGCAAGAGTGAACACAAGCAAACAGGTTTTAACAAAGGTGAAAAAGGCCCTTATTCTATAAGGCTTTAATCTCTCACACCAAAGATGTGATGGTGCATTTCCCCCCCACTCCTCCCCTTTTTAGGCTGCACTGTTGTCCTGGGTTGTAGTATAAGATATGCACAAAGTATTCTATCACCACCTTCATGAACTGTTGAAACCAATTGTTGAAGCAGTGTTCTTCCAGGTTCCCCCTCCCTCTTCTGTTAAGGGGTCTTCTGTTAAGGTGTCCTCTGTTAAGGTGTCCTCTGTTAAGGTGTCTTTTGTTAATGGCCTGCTGCATGACTCATAGATAACTCCCACTGGGAGTTATCTCTCTTTAATGAGCCATCAAGGACCCCCTGTATGACTCATTATCCCATTGTGAGATACTCCACCCAGGGGGAGGAGCCAAACATTCTCACCTGGATATAATCTGGGATTTGGGACAATACGGGGGACCTTACCCACTGGATTCNGATTCCCAGAGGATCAGAGCTACCAGACCTTTCTACGGGATCACTGCTTCCATCATCCCGCTCAGGTTGTATTCTGACTCTGTCAGCGGGTTTTTTTTGTATTATTGCATTTATTTTATTTTATCCTTTTTTCTTCTTCCTATTAAATTGTATTTCTGACTTGGAGCCTCTCACTCGTTTTGCTTTCATACCACGACAACTGTGATCTGAGAAACATTCCTTAGGCGTTGGCCTTGAAAACAGCATTTGGGCTCAGTGCTTTCAGAACTTATCAGAAACAATCTGTTCCCAGGAACTGCTGTCTAACCAGCTCCTGTTTTCCTTATGAACAACCTTGGAAAATATTTTTCTTCCCTGAACAGCATTGCATTCGTGTTCTCAGACTTTCAAAGAGAGTGCTGACCCAAAGTGTGACCGGGATGAAACATTGTTATGGCTAAAGCCCACTCTCTTGCAACCCTATAAACAGCGGTCCAAAATGAGACCCTTTGAGCTCTCCTGGACGGCAGTGCGCCTGCGACCAGAAATCTCCCTCTGAGGGAGATGCCTCTCAGAGCTTGTTCTCGGGTTTGGTTTCTCACCTGAGATTCAGGTTGTTAAAAGTCCTTGGCCCTCTAAAAGCCCTGAGCCGCGTCACGTGAAAAAAGCGGAGTCTTCAAGGCCTTGTTTTCAGGTTTCTCGTGTTGTTTATTATTTGATATCTCAGAATTCTCTCCACACCCAGCCGAGGTCCGGACAGCAACTGGGACACGAGACAACTGCCCACCGATGGGGCGGTGCTTTGCTCTTATACAGATAACAACATGTCCATTATTTACTATTTTGTACCAATGTCTAGTACCTATACTAGAAAGGTCATTTCTACCTTAACCCAATCCCTTTTCACTATTTTGTGTCATCACCACCTCAGAAGATGGAGGACGAGGAAGAAGGAGAAGAACTTAGGGCAACACCCTAAATCCTCCATTTTGTCCCCCATTTACCTCTATGCTAAGAATCCTAAAACTACAAAATTTTTCACCCTGTGCTGTGCTAAGCTACTATTTCCACACCTTTGAGGTTTGTAATTCCTCTCTCAGTGTTGGAAGCCTCTCCCATGGACTAAAATCAAACTCAGTGCCTTTCTGGGCTGTGTGCCAAGGTCTCCAACCCCCCTGGACCGGCATCACACCCCCCTGTCCAGGGTTCAAACCCTCTTTCTCGGGTCCCAGGTCATCCAAAGGGATGCCCTGAACTCCAACAGCTAGTGAACTCTCATGTTTGCTATACTTGGAGGATTGCCGAACAGTAACAAGTCCTGGGCTGATACCCTCACTCCTTGAGGCTCAACTCTTCACCCGTCAGGAGATGCAAAGGCATCTGAAATGAGTATTGCACTGACCTCTGAGGGGAATTTTTCACAGGTACCTTACTTGCACTGACTCTTTCTGTCCATGTGCATACACATATGCTACAACAAATCTGGGAGAAATGCTACTTTATTAGATGTTTAAGTACCTTAGATCTCTAAGTTAGATGTGTAAGTAAGTTTGTGACTTATGACTTGACTGTACTTAAATGCTGCTAAGTGTTGTTCTTTTACTAAGTTGTTACCTTCAACATAAGTGTTGGAGGTTAGGAGTTTTTCCTCTTTTTTCTTTCTCTCAGGGAATTTTGTCCCCTTTGTTGCCTAGAAGATAACAACCGGTACTTAAGAGACAAGAGTGGCCAAGGTGGGGGGAAGAGTGCAGCTGGCTACTCTCTTAGCTGGGGGGCTTTCTCTTGGGAAGGGCAGAGATACAATTAGATTTTGTCTGGGGGGTGAGGGGCTGAACTCAGCTTCTCTCTCTCTCTCTTGGGATAGGAGTAGAGACAGATGGGGTTTAGTGCTGGACTGTTGCTGCCCAGAGAATTTGCTGCCACTGCAGAGCTTTTGTCCTCTCACTGCTTCTCCTACTGTGGGTGGGCCTTTGCTTGTAAGAGCGGCAGTTGAACTGGGACCTTATGAACACCTGGCTGTGGGCAGCTGTACTAATTACAAAAGAGTAGAAGCAGTCTTGCCCTTGATGGGTTGCAGCTGTGTCCAATAAAGATTAGTGTTATAGGTCACAGCTGTGTCCAATGATTAGTGTTACAAAAGAGGGGGTTGGCTGGTCAAGAGTCAGTTGGAGTTTGCTGGCTGTGCTGCAAGGAGAAAGGATCAGGCAGCCATACAAGGGATGGGAAGGGTTAGGATGTCATGTGAGGGACAGAAAGGAGTTAGCCGATTGTGCAGAAGGAAGAAGGAATCAGAAGGCTGTGTGATGCTGCCCGTGGGAGTTCACAGAGAATAGGGATGAAAGTTTTAATATAGGATAATAAACTACTGATGCTTGCCACCATCCTCGGCATCAGTCTTTTGAGTTCACCATCAATTGGTGCCCCATGTGAGGAGAGAGCAGTAACAACACCTGACCTCACAGGAAAAGGACCCTCACCATCAACTTGGGTGCCCCAGGGGAAAACCTGGGACCCCCGAGCCCTTAGCTCCTCCAAGGGAGCCTCTCCCAGCTGCTTGCAGGAGCCCGGCTGCTGCTGCTCAGCCCTGCTGTTTCTTCTGTCACTGCTTTGGGTTTTTCGCTACACTTAAACCCGATAACCCATGTCTGCCCCCCCCCCCCCCCCCGCGGCTCCTGCTACAGCTGCGGAGTTTTTGCTACACTTTGTTTGACACCCAAGGGTCTTCTTGTGTCTGCAGTTCCAGCCTGCTGCTTCAAGGTTCCTGCTACAGCCCATTTCACCACCTGGAGAAGCCCTGAGACCGGCTCCCCCTGTGGGTTTGTAAAGGAAGCCCCTTTTCTCTCTCTTTTACCAGCTTGCCCACCATTAACTGTGTGGAGAGAGGTGGCTGAGCTCATGCCACAGTACCCCCTGCAGCAATGGGAGAATCATCACACCTGCCCTGCCTGGCCCAGAGCCAACAACATCCCTGCTGACTGTGACCATAACTACACCAAAGGGGAAAGTGCCTGACAGCCCAGAGAAGGGTTTGTTGGGTTTCCTTTTTTTGTTGTTGTTGCTGCCATTGTTGTTTGTTTGTCTTAGTATACATATATATTGTTGTGGTTTGATGCTGGCCGAATGCCAGGCACCCACAAAAGTCGTTCACTCACCCTCCCCTGCCACAGCTGGGCAGAGGAGAGAAAAATTTAATGAAGGATTTATGAGGTAAGGACTGTGAGAAAACACTCCAAGGGCAAAATAGGCTCAACATAAAGGTACAAAGTGAATTTATTACTAACAGAATCAAAGGAGGATAATGAGAAGTAAAATAAGCCCTTAAAACCACCTTTTTTCCCCCCCAACCCCTCCCTCCTTCCCACCCACAGAGCAGGGAGACAGGGCATGGGGGTTTTGGTCAGTTCATCACAAGTTCTTCTTCCACTGCTCAGGGACAGGAGTCTTTCCCCTGAGATAGTGGGGTCCATCCCACAGGAGACAGTTCTCCATGAACTTTTCCAGCGTGGCTCCAAATTTCATGAGCAGCAGTCCTGCCGAAACTGCTACAACGTGAGTCCTTCCAACAGGCAAACAGTCCTCCCAAAACTGCTATGGCATGGGTTACTCTTCCACAGGGTCCAGTCCTCCAAGGACAGGGTGCTCCAACCTGGAAGCAGGGGCCCCCTCTCTCTACTGAGTCTTCCACTGGATTACAGCCTCCTCCAGGCATCCACCTGCTCTGGCATGGTGTAGTGGTTTCACGTTCACCAGTTTCTATTTCCTAAAATTAGTGTAGTGGTTTGAGTGTCTACCAGAATCATTTACTCTCTTTCTGTTGTGAGATAGGATTAGGAGAAAAGCAAAGCAGGCTCAAACTTAAAAGGTATAAAGACAGGTTTATTAACACAACTACAAGAGAGGAAAAAAAAATTAATAAGAATCAGAATAAAACTTTGAAAACATTTTCCTCTCCCCCAACAGCTTCTTTTCTTTCTCACAGACAATGTATAAAGGCAAAACTCAGAACTCCAGGTCAGTACCACTGAGAAAATAGTCTTTCATCAGTCCATTTAGAGAGAGAAGTCTCTTTTGGTCTGTTATGGTAACTTTCCACATGAAAGAACAGTTTGCTTGTGGCTTTTAACTTTCACAAAAGCAGCTGCTCGGGGGGAAATCTGCAGTTGTGAACCTCCCATATCACGTAGCCTTTCCCGCGGCTACATATGGGCCATGGACTCATGCATACTCATGGGGTATTAATTTAAAAGATGAATGGCTCCAAAAGCAATGGGTGTTTCTTCACTATCTCTAAAATCATCTCAAGAAACAGAGGTCTTCTTTTTCCCTGGGGGCAGAGGGCTTCTATCTTTCTCTTTATCACCCGCTATTCAAACTTCTCCATTAGATCACAGCTATTTCAATATTTACTTAGTCCATCACAAATGCCTTTGCTTGTCTCTACAATTCAAATACTCTTGTCATCTCCCCAAATGCATATTTGTTCCACGGTTTAAAGGAATATTCTAGCATATTACAGTCTGTTACCATGGCTCACAAAAGACTTTCAGCCCAAATACCAAGGCATCTTCTCCATCTCCTCATCACTTAGGATATAACTTCTCTTTCAGCGACCCTGGTATCTTCATACTGTCTCTTTACGTCTCCCACTCTGACTTTTCTCTCACTCAGCGAAGGGTTAGTGCTTTGCAAGCTTCATCTGTGTAAGGAAAGAGTTAACATTTTCCCAGGTCTGCAGAGGGCATGCTGGTTCTTCCTTGGGAGATGGTCAAAGGTGGCAGACTCAGGCCGTGCCAGGGCTGGAGCCAGGATCTTTCACGTGGCTGGTGGATGCCTCCCCCCACCCTTCGGTCTCATGGGGTAGGCCTGGCCCAGCCCGGGCTCGGAGCTGCTCCCGGGGGCCCAGGGGACATCTCCTTTGGCCCAGCCAGCGGCGGGGTAGACCTTAAAGTCGGCTAGATGTTAGTAGCTCCAGCCTCCCCTTCTCCCACCGGCAGCTGATGGGGCCCAGACCAGGCCCAGCCTTGGCCCAGCCCCGCCAGCATGGTGGAGCAGTGGGGGCCTGGCCTGGCCCATCCCGCTGCACGGAGCAGGCTGTTACCTGCTGGCAGGCTGGATGGCAAAGAGAGAAATTCCTGAGATTCTCTGATTTTTAACCTGTGTGTTCCCAGAGGCATGTCATCTTTCTAATTGGTCAATCGAGCTGTCAGCTTCAAAGCCAGTCACTAATTGGTTTTTGCTATAACTTTCTTGAAAAAATCCTTTCCGTGCTAAACCAGCACACATGGGTACCTCCCCCATGGGCTGCAGGTGGATCTCTGCATCCCCTGTGGATCCCCATGGGCTGCAGGGGGACAGCCTGCTTCACCATGATCATCACCATGGCCTGCAGAGGAATGTCTGCTCTGATGCCTGGAGCACCTCCTCTCCCTCCTCCTCCATTGACCTTGGTGTCGCCATGTTGTTTCCCTCACATGTTCTCACCTCCTCCTCTTCTCTGACTAGGAAAAAACTGCATGTACCCCACTTTGTTTTGATTTTCTTCTTAAATATGTTATCACAGAGATGTTATCATCATCTCTAATTGGCCCAGCTTTGGCCAGCAGCATGTCCATCTTCAGAACCATCAGGGATTGTCTCTGCCAGACATGGTGGAAGCTTCTAGCAGCTTCTCACAGAAGCCACCTCTGTGGCTCACCCACTACCCAAAACCAGGCCATACAAAACCAACACATATATATATACTATTGAAGAACTGTTATTCCTTTTTGCATATCTTTGCCTGAAAGACCCATAATTTCAAAGTTATAATAATTTGGAGGGAAGGGGACCATATTTTCCATTCCAAGGGAGGTTCCCGCCTTCCTTGGCAGACACCTGTCTTTCAACCAAGACAATAAGTTATAAGCTATTTTAGTGTTGCAAAGTGTTTTTCTTTTCCTAAGTTGCTAAGTATAACTTTGAAGTTATAAGTTAGGTGAAATGCTGTTAAGTGTTATTCCTCTGGTAAATTGTGACAGTTAAGTTATAAATTAAGGTATAAGTTAAGTGTTGTTCCATTGTTATATTATTAGGTTTAAAGTTGAAGTTAATTTAAAGTACTGTTGAGTGCTGTTAAGCTTTTAGGCCATGTTCCTTTTTATCCTTGCCCCCACTGTCTTTTGTCACATGCACCTAAACACACACACCCACCCCCACCCACACACTTCCCCCTAAATAGTTCTAGGTTCGTTTCTCTTTTGATTGCCTGGATTTTGTTTGGTTTTGTTGGTGCTTGTTTTTCCTTGGTGTGCTTAAACTGTCCTGTAAGAAGTAAAGTGAATCTTGACAATGAACTTTGTCATGCTTTTGTTTTTGCCTTTTGCTGATACCTTTACTAATAATTTTTAAGCAAACTCACTCATTTGTAACAGAAATAAAACCATCTTTTAAAGATTTGTACTTTCAGTTAAATGAGGAAAATAACAAAAGGGTGCAAGCAGCAGCATTGCAGCGGGTCTTAGTTATACATGCTTATTTCAGATAGGTTTGTATTACATGAAAACTTTGATTACTTTTAGAAGTAACATTTGGGCTAGGTAAGCATGATACATTTTCCCAAATTTTACAATCTTTGACTATTTCAAGGAAACCAAATTAAAATTTTCTGGGATAAAAAATAGTGTATTTTAAAGCACTTTATTCTAAATTGAGGTGCTATACTTAAAAAAAATGCATATAAAATGATCTAAAGGTACCAAAATCAGTAAACTAATTGCTTAGATGAAATAAATACTTTTTTTTGCAATAGATAAAATTCTCAGGATGAGATCAATACTTTACAAAGGCAGTGTTGAATAGGCCACAACTAGAGTTCTATTCAAGTTATCAGTGATATTATGAGTCATGTTCTCCTATTAGAGAAATCTTCCTTTGACAATTTGAAAACCAGATCTAACAAGGTACTTTCTCATGATAAATCTTTGCACATTCCTCCAATGGCTAATGATGAATACAGCTCACAGTGTCTTGTCTAGGTCTTTTTACTTTGTAGGAAGCCATGTCTAAAGCCCTCCTAGACCTGTATCTGGTTTTGGGATTCAATTTTCTTTTGAGTTTTGGTTTTGGATTAATCAGTGGAGGGATCAGAGCTGTGATATTATTTTCCATAAAAAGAAATTATTTTGCAAACTATCCAAATTTTTTTTATTCTTTTCACTAGCTTAAGTTTACCTTTCAGACTTTCATAATCCTCAATGCCATTTACACAGCAATATCTTAATATTATTTATACTGTTTTGTATTCCAAATCACTTTTTTGCAATGCAAAATATTTACTAGTTTTAGGTTTTTCAGATGAAAAAAATTATCAGAAGCAGTTTGCTTCTATAAACTCATTTTGGCTACAAGAGAATCTGAGTAGAATCTATTTTATCATATTGGTTATAAATAAAATCTATCAGAAACTGGTTTTATTGTTCATGTCTGTTAATCTATTTTATATTTTTTAGAAGATAACAAACCACTTTAAACTCTATACATCTCGGGTTTTTAGGGTTTTCTCTCTGACCCGAGATTCAGGCTGGTGGTTCGTGGTGGTTCAAGAGTGGGTCTTTTTTGCCTTCTGCCTTCTGAAGTCTTTGATCTTGGCGCAAGAATGAAGAGGAGTCTCAAGGTCTTGTTCTTTCTTGGTTTCTCGCGTGTTTATTAATTCTTATCTTACATTTCTCTCTGTGCCCGGCCGAGATGTTCACAGCTGCTAGGACACAGGACGACTCCCTCCATGATGGGAGGTCGCTACCTTCTTATACAGATAATTACACACTTATTATTTACAATTCCGTGCTGTAATAGATATGATGGTAAATTCGTGCAATTAAATATAGGAGATACAATAACTGTAGTAGATGATAGAATGTATATTTTGTAACCCTGTAAATGAAAAGTAAGTCCTGGTCCCTGGAATGAAGAGGGCGTTTTCCAAGTACCAGGACACACTTTGAGAACTGTGAATGGACAAGTTAACACCCTGATTTACACAAAAAAGGAGAGTAGCTTGCCAGGATGTGGCTCCTTGAGTTAATCAAATCCTGTACACCTGGACCATCAATTCACCGATAATAATCTCGAGGGTGGACCCTGAATTTGGAGAAATCAACATCCCAAAAGAGGATTCCCAGAAAATCCTTTCAAACATGTTCCAGTGCCGGGAAATCTGTTCAAGATTCATCACCGAGTAAAAAGACTGGGTTTGAATCTGAAGACACAATACCCCCGCCGCCGCGAGGCACAAAATACAGTATAAGAACTCAAACTCAAACCCCAGCAAATTGTGGAACAGGGCGAGATAGCATCCCTGCTGTCGGTCATCTGTTTCACCCAACATTCGAATGTTGTTTTTCGTGGCTGTCCCAGATAAATTTTAAAATAGAAAAATAAAATTTATTCTTTCTATCCAATTGGCTAAAATTCATTTATAACACGTGCCAATGCCTATTACCTATACTAAAAGGGTCATTTCTACTTTGACCCAATCTCCTTAAACTACTTTGTGCCATCATCACATCAGAAGATGGAGGACGAGGAAGAAGGAGAAGAATCTAGGGTACTGCCCTAAATCCTCCATCTTGTTCCCCATTCACCTCCATTCTAAGAATCCCAAAGCTACAAAATTTTCTACCCGGTGATAAACTACACTACTGTCTGTCACACATTTGTGACTTGTAATTATTCTCTCAATGTTAGAAGCTTTTTCCATGGACTGAAATCAAAGCCTGTGTCTTTCTGGGCTCTGTGCCAGGCAACCCCCCTGGACAGACCCCCCTGTCCAGGATTCAAACCTTCTTTCTTGGGTCCCAGGCCTCTCTGCTGAGGTCTGTGACCATCCAGGGCAACCGAAGGGATGCCCTGGACTCCGACATATACACATAAACAATTTTATATCTTATGAATGCTTCTTTAAATTTTACTGACTTTTAATTGTATGAAATTGTCCACATAACTCTACTCTTTTAAGAAGCTCTTCTCCAATCTGAGTAGCAATACTATTTTGACTTTAAAACATATAATTCATGTCTTTGCTAAACATTATTCATTTTTCATATTCAGGCTCTGATTCACAGAAAATTACTGGAACAAAGCCTCCTCCCTGAATAACAGAGATATATATTCAATGTCTTTCACTAAGCAAGGGGAACTGACATCCAAAGACAGGACCTCTAAAATGAGGAGAGGTTATAATGAGCAATTAACTTGAATTTCTCTTCCTATTCAAATTTCTTTTCATTCAAGCATGATGTGGGATGTAGTAAGGAATGTAATAACAGTTCAAGATTTGATTCAAATCGTTTAAGCAAATTTCCTGTCATACTGGAAGAATATATTGCTTCAAAGCTGGCACAAACATCTGGAAGTTCTTCAGTGAGTGATACCAAAAATAGTTTGTCTTCCTGCACAGTGGCTGATGCAAAATATCTGGAAAATTAAAACTGTAAGGTGCATCCTCTAAAAGTGTGTATATTTGTACACAGCTGTCTAAAACTGGAAAGATTTTACTTTGCTGCCTCTGCAGTTGGAATGTTCTATCCTCTCCCTTCTTTTTTTGGTGTTTGACATATGATAGAGAAACTATCTCATCACAAACAGAACAAAAAAAGTAAAAGCCTTCCCTCATCTTGAGGGTATGAAGAAGAGATTCAGTTCTAGAAATCTCATGGCTTTTATGATGGCTGATGCCTTAGTTTGAAAGACAGGTGTCTGCTAGGGAAGTCAGGAACCTCCCCTGGAATGGAGAATGTAAACCCTCTCCCTCCGAATTATTATAATTTTGAAATTAAGGGGGCTCTCAGGCAAAGATATGGGGATAGGAATAACAGTTCTTTACTAGTATGTATAACAAGGCAAACAAAACAACAACTACAGCATTAATAATAAACAGAACTAGGAACCCAGTAACAGCTTCCCTGACTGCAGGCACTTTCCCCTTTGGTATAGTTTCTGTCACAGCTGGCAGGGGCTCTGGCAGGGTCCCGGTGGGCAGGGCAGGTGCGATGATTCCCCACGCGGCTGCAGGGGCCGCTGTGGCGTGGGCTCGGGGAGTACAAGGTAATGGCGACTTTGTCCGAGATGGGAAGGGATGGAAGAGATGTATCAGAAACTCCAGAGCTGTGGCTGAAGATACGGGAGGTCTTGGCAGGCAGGGGGTGTGGGCTACAGAGCAGCAAAAAACTCAGAGCATGGCGGAAGCAGCAGTGGGGGCAGGACAACAATGATCTGGGTCCCAGCAGGGCAAAGAGGGGCAGGCTCAGGATCCCTGGACACCCGAGAAAACAGTGACAGGGCCCTCTTTTAATGAGGCAGGCAACAACAAGGTCCCAGTTCAGTGGCTGCTCCCAGGAGCAGAGGCTCACCCCACAGCAGAAGAAACAGGACCAAGCTGGGCTCCCACAGCAGCCGTGCGTTCCCTTCCCCAAGCAGCAGCTCTACCGTTCTACCCGAAGGCCAAGAGCAAGAGTGTGAGAGTTCCCCCTCCCCGAAGTCTCAAGCACCCAGCCATCAGTGCTTCTTAGCAACTCCATGGGAAAAAATTCCACAAGTAACAAGGAAAGAAAAAGAAAGAAAAATCCAACCCGCCAACAGCTGATATCTAAGATTAAATGCAACTCTGATCCCAGCTGAAGGAGGTTCTTCTGGAGAGAAACCATGTCTTTGAAGAAAACAGCAAGTGTGAGCCAGCCATGAACCTTCTCTGCAGTAATAGCTATGGAGAATCTGTAGCTCCTGTGGTCTTGGCTTTTTGTTGTTGAAACAAAGGGATGAAATAAAGGGTTTAAGACCCCACGACCATGAACTGTGGGGCGAACATTCCTAATAACAACTCTGGCCAAAAGTCAGGTGTTATAAACAAAGTAACCAAATTGATAATTAAAAGCAGATTTTATTGCGATGCCAAAATCGGTCTCGGAAAGCCACAATCAAAAGAGACAGCGTTGAGCCCAGGGTCGATGCTGGGTGAACCTAGATTCAAACTCTATCGCTCCGAACCCCTGCTGTTCACAAATTCTGCTTCTGCAGGGTCTGTTTTTATACAGTTTTTCGACTAAGGCAGGGGTTTTTTTCATTCTTTCTGTTGCTTTTGCTTGCTTAGCATATTCATGTAGCTTCTTTTCTTGCTGCTGGTTTGACGAAAAAGTTTTCCGGGCAGGGATGAATGCTTGATTTGTTTTACGGGAATCTGGTATTGGGATGCACGCCCTTGACAACTCCGATTGTCTTATAGTAGATGCATATCAGGTGCTCATCACCGGGGTGTTGTTGGGCTCACCCCTGGAGAAGGCCCATCTCTGATGGAAGCCACCCTTTTCTATTGCAAATCCGATTCTTCCCTGTTGTTGCTCGTGGTTTTACAATTTTTGGAATCTTTAATTCTTAAGCACGAATTATTTTATATGTCACAATCCCTCCCCTTCTACATAAACACATTAATTCGTGCTTTATTAACAAGTTTTGATTTGTTTTGTTTATAACCAGCTCTCATTTTCGTTTAACTGTTACATTGATGCATGAGCTAATATCCCTTGTAGAACAGACTATTCTAGGTAACTATTTTAGTTTCTAATCTTCTACTAGATTTTCCCTTATACCAGTAGTACTCATTGTACCTTATAGCCATAGTGTTATCATGAGGTAGTTTTTGGCTTCTAACAGTTTCCATTTACCAGCATTATTAGTAGGAAAAAATCCCTTAGTCTTCCTCAAACTCATTGTAGTCGTCCCATTCCTCCTGTAATATTTCACAATACTTCTTATAAACGATCTTTTCTTCTTTTACCTGTTCTTCAAACTTAGTCAAAGCTTCTGCAGCTTTACTTTTCTCCTCTCCTTCCTCTTATTTCATTATTTTGGATTCCTTAGGGACTTGGCCAAATTTTTCTGTGGCAAGTTCTGGATTTGTAGGCAGGGCTGCTATCTGCATACCTTGTACCACAGAATGTATTAGTCGAATGAAACATGGTATTAAGCAGGGCAAAAATATTAATCCAGCTATTGAACATAATATGAAGAACACTACCTTTTTTCACCAAGCTCTTGCTTCAAACAACTGATTCCACCATGAAGCCTGAAGGATAGAATTCCATTTCTGAACTGGACAATAATTCGAGAGCGTCAGAGGTATGGTTTGACACAATTTCTACTACAGCCTGGAGTCTTATTAATCTATTCAGCAGGTAGATTGGGGTTCTATATCCCCAACTTCCATCATGGGCCCAAGTTGCAGGGTCATAATATGCTATTATCTTTTCTGCAGGCCATTCATCTTCTCCCCATTTCTGACTCCCTCCTGCGATAGGAAGCTCTTTCTTTAATTCCCTTTTCCTTCTACTCAGAGTTTCATACAGGGGTGCTCCTAACAAACTGCTCTCAGACTTGGGTAGCATGAAGAAGAAGGGTCGAATCATCCCTAGAGTACAGGATCCTTTCCACCTGCGGGGTAACTCACTGTAAGCCTTCTTTCCACATATCTAATATATCCCGTCAGGGGCTTTCCATTTAATATTTATATTTCCTGGCTTCTTCCAGTAATCCCTTAGACTCTCCAGAGACTGGTAAGGGTTAGCTCCAGAGCTTTTATGCCAACATAACTCAATTTGGTCAATCCATTCACAATTTGTTCCCCTTGTTTGACTCCAATACCCAGCAGGAGGTTCTGGTTGCCAGACCTTGGTTTTATTATTTGAATTTACTGCTAAGGTGGATATACAAGGAGTGTATCCCACTACCTCAGTATATTCTCTTCCCTCTCTACTAATACAAATTGTTCCAAATATTCTCTGATCCAAAATCCATCCTTCAGGTCTTTGCATTGTTTTGGAGATTTGAGTATTATCCCATTTTAGGAGTTGCTCTGGAGTTAAACTCTCACCCTTCCATGGCCATTTCTCAGCTGACTTAAGTCCTCCACAGATCCAACAATTAGACAAACCTAATTCAGTCGCAATTTCCTGCATTAAATCTATAAACAGATTTTTGTTCGAGGCAGGTAATCCCCAATCACTATACTGTTTTTCTAGTTGTTCATATTGTTCACTCAGAGTTTTTAGCCTCTCTTGCTCCACCCTTTTCTCCCTCGCTTCTGACTCCTGTCTTTTTAACTCTTGAGCTATCTGTTTCATTTTGCTTTCTGGATCTACCCCTTCTTCATTCCTTGAAAAGTAGAAAGTTTTATCAAATCGTAAGCATACTCTGTCATCATCATCTTTGAGGAGATTAAGTATTATAGGTTCATTATTGAGTGAGAACCTTTTATTATGTTTCAAATTCTTTCCTACCCAATAAGTCCTTCCACCCATCACACACATTTCTAACTGATTGCTATCATAACATAATTTGTTAACTTGAAAGTATGCCACAAATGTTAATTTCATTTTACCTTCGATCCATACAGTATGATTACATTGGTTACAAGTAGGAATATTAGGTATCCACCCGGTATCTTGTTTGTATACTGCATGTGTGAATGTTCTCCTTTTTGTAGATGGTATTTCTGACTGCCCATCCTTAGATATCGCTCTTGGGTCGTGACACACTATCTCCCCTTCTAATTGACACATTCTATATCGAGTGCCATTGTAGGTGCAGTACTCGTTTTCTTTGCCGCTTCGGCAGTCATATTGGGCTTGGTATGCCATAATTTTTGTTGCTACTTGCCCCTTCAGGGCAGTCTGAAAGCACTGCTCGCATTCATTAGCTGGGCTCTGCCTCTCAGTGCTGGGCCGATTCTCTGGGTGAAGACCAGTTGTCTTGCACACAACTAGGCTCAGGGCCATCAGGATTCCCCACAGGCGTACTCCTCTGCCTTTGCCTGCACCCACTGGGTTGCCACCAGCAGGGAGGTAATCCATCTTCTCCGCAGCAAGGGTATTCTTCAGAGGTTCTATAATTGGACCAAGCTGCATACCTTCTTTTAAAAGTGCCCCACCTTGATAATTTGACTGCATCAGCTCTGAAGGGTACTTTATTCGATCTTTGGCACTCGACTGCTAGGACTTGTGCCCTTGAGTTCAATTTTCTCCTTATCCCCTTTTTAAATAAGAGATACCACTCCGGAGAATCTAACTCCAGTATACCCAAGTTAGTAGCGAGTACTAAGATATGGCTAGTCAGGTTTTGTTCTACTTCTAGACACTTGGTACATAAGCCCCTAGGCCTATATCCCCTTCTGCAGTGTGTGACCCGGATTTCGTGACAATAAACACATTTAAAGTGAATAAATGGATAACATTCACACCCTGGCACCAAACAACTTATCTGATCCCCCTCGGTCATTTACTGTGTCGATGTAATTTTATCTTTAAGTCTCCTGGGGGAGAGGTCACTTTCCACTCAGGTGTCTCTTCCTGATGTTCAATCTTCTTCACTCGAGATGCATGCATCCAGCCCTTTTCAGCTGTTCGAATTGCTGTATCTGTGGTAAGAAGGACAAGAAAAGGACCTTCCCAGTGAGGTGTCAGCGGGATTTCTCTCCAGGTTTTGATTAATACCTCATCTCCAGGTTGTATCTTGTGTATAGCAAACCCCAAGGGAGTGCTTTGTGTTATTAGTCCATGCTTTTGCAATTCCTGTAGATTCTTATTTATGGCTATTAAATAGGGCTGAATTTGGCCGTCCTCTATTCTGGGGTGTCCCACTGGCATCCCATGTTCATAAGGCATTCCATAAAGCATTTCAAAAGGTGACAGCCCAGTCTCAGAGTGAGGCATAGTTCTGATATTTAGTAGAGCTAGAGGGAGACACTTTACCCAAGACATTTTAGTTTCTAACATTAGTTTTGATACCTGGGCCTTTAGTGTCTGATTCATCCTTTCTACTTGTCCTGAGCTCTGAGGGTGCCATGGGGTATGATATTGCCACCGAATCCCTAAAGTATCTGCTAATTGTTTGATGATTTTTGAAGTGAAATGTGTCCCTTGATCCGAATCTATATAATCTACTATTCCGTATCGGGGTACAATGTCACCCTAGGACACTTCCAATAATGTTTTTGATACTGTCTGGGCTGTAGCCCTAGTACTCGGAAAGGCCTCTACCCAATGGGTCAATTTATCCACTATTACCAATAGATATTTATACCTCCCTGCCTTAGGCAGTTCAGTGAAATCTATCTGAATCTTTTCAAACAGGCGATAGGCTAAAGGACGTCCTCCCAAGAATGTTTGCTGTGATCTGGCTCGATTAATCCTCTGACATATCATGCACCCTTGTACTTCTTGTTTAGCCAGTTCATAAATTCCTTTGCACCCAAAAAATTTTAGAAATTGTTCCGCAAGGGCTTGTGTCCCCCAGTGAGTCTGCTGGTGGAGTCTTCTCAAGATTTTTCTAGTATAATCCTTAGTTAATAGCTCTCTCCCATCTGGCAATTTTCACTTACCTTCTTGCAACCTTCCCCCTATCTTCTCATATCCGTCAATTTCCTTTTGGGAAGGACACGGGGGATATTCTCGAGTCTTGTTCCCCTCGACCTCCGGTGTACTTGCCATCAATAGTGCTCCATTTTTGGCTTCTCTGTCTGCCAAATTATTTCTTCAAGTCCAAAACTGCATTCCTACTTGGTGTCCTTTTACATGTACCATGGCAATTGCCTCAGGTTCTTTAATAGCTTCTAAGATTTGTTTTATTATTTCCCCATGAACCAACCCTCATCTACAAGTGCTAATTAGACCTCTTTTTTTCCAAATTTTTCAAAAGGTATGGGCTACTCCGAATGCATATTTCTAGTCGGTAAAAATTGTCTCTTTCTTTCCTTTCAATCTTTTAAGTGCTCATAATACTGCATACAGCTCACAAGCCTGGGCTGACCAACTAGCACTTAGAGGCCTTGACTCCACTACTTTTCCTGACTTACTATCCGCTATCGCATATTCTGACTTTCTCTTCCCTTCTATGACCCTTGCTGACTCATCTATAAACCATTTCTCTCCTTCTTCTAATTTCTTCTCTTCCAAATCTGGCTTTATCTTTGTCTGAAGTTCCACCACCTCTGCACAATTGTGAGTAGGCTCCTCTAATGCTTCACCAAACAGAAATTGGGCTGGATTTTTGAGCAGCAGTTGTCCGTAATTCCAAATCATGTGAGTGGATTAATATAGCCTCATACTTTAGGAGTCTAGCATTTGTGAGCCATTTGTCTGCTTTCTGCTGTATAATGCTCCTTACATTATGGGGAGTATATACTACCAATGGAGCTTCGAAAGTGGCTTTCTTAGCTTCTTTTACTAACAGTGCTACTGCCACGATTGCTTGTAAACAAGTAGGCCACTCTCTGCTTACAGGGTCCAGAAGTTTTGACACATATCCCACAGGTTTTTTTAGCTCCTGCCCAATCCTGTGTTAGCACTCCATGGGCAGTATGATTACTGACATTTACAAATAACTGAAACTGTCTCTTCACATCGGGGAGGCTTAATACTGGAGCTGTTATAAGTGTCTCTTTTAGCTCTTTGAACCTCTCTTCATCTTGTTCCAACCATTTTACTCTATCAGTAGTCAGTTTTTCGTATAGGAATTTTACTTTCTCACTATACCCCTCAATCCACTGCTTGCAATATCATAAAAGCCTCAACAGCTGCCTGATTTCCCTTTTTGTCCGTGGAGAAGGTAATGCAATGATACCTGCTATTCTTTCAGGATCTAATTTCTTTTTTCCCTTTGTGATTTAATGTCCCAAGTATTTAACCTCAGGTTCAGTAAACTGTAACTTTGATTTAGAAACTTTTAGTCTTTTATCCCCTAAGAAGTTTAATAGTGCTATGGTACTTGCCCTCACGTCTTCCTCCTTTGGACCTGCTACTAATGGGTCGTCAACATACTGTAATAGTTTAGTGCTCTCTGTTGGCACAAATTGACTTAATAATTGTTCAAGAGCTTGGCCAAATAAATTTGGTGAATCAACAAATCCTTGCAGTAAGGACGTCCACCTGAATTGTTGCTTTCTATTTGTTTCTGGGTCCTCCCACTGGAAAGCAAAATAATCTCGACTTTCTTCAGCTAGGGGACAGGTCCAAAAGGCATCTTTTAAGTCTATCACATTGTACCAAGTATCTTCAGGGGAGACTCGATTTAAAAGGGTATATGGATTTGCTACTACTGGAAACCATGTTTTAGTCCTCTCATTCACAGCCCTTAGATCTTGGACCAACTTATAACTTTCATCTGTTTTCCATACTGCCAGGATAGGTGTGCTGTGTCTTGACATACAAGGTTCTAAAGTTCTCTTTTTCACCAGTTCATCTATCACAGGTTTTAATCCCTTTCTTCCCTCCATAGAAATAGGGTATTGTTTAATTCTAATTGGATCCTCTGGTCTCTCTATTTCAAAAAAAATGGGCTCTATTCCCAATCTTTCCGCTTCTCCTTGGGTATGCCAAACTTTAGGATCAATCCTATTCTCATCTTCCGTGGTTAATTTATACAAACTTCCACCAGCTGTGATTCCTGCACAATTAAATTTATTCCAAGAGCTATCATCAAATCTCTCCCTAATAGATTATAATCTGCTTTCTCAACTAACAACATATTTTCTAAGCAAATCCTAGTCTCTGATTCTATTTCTACATTTTTAATAACAGGAACTTTGAATGAGTCACCCTTCGCCCCTATTACCATCATGGTATCTTTACTTTTAGCGCACCCTGGTGGTAACCGCTGAACGGTACTCCTCTTGGCCCCTGAGTCCACCAAAAATAACAGTTCTTGCTTTTGGGGTCCTATTTTCAATTTTATTAAGGGATCTTTAGATGTTCTGGTCTCCAAAATAAAAATCCCTCGACACTCCTAGTCTTCTTGAAAGATCTTCTCATTTTTCATCCTCTTTCTGCAATCTCTTAAAATGCCCCTTCTTTTTACAGTAAAAGCATTCAAGGATTTTTCTCTGATTATCGGGGTTCTTTCTCTGGGGGGTAGACTGTCTCCTCTGAGTATCATGGTTTTGTGTTGGTCTCATAAGGTCTCGAGTGCATTCCTGCTTCTGTACTTCTCTGACAGCTGCAACTAATACCTTTGCCTGTATCTTCTGGTTTTCCTCATCCCTCCTCATACAAACCTTCTGAGCCTCCCTAAGTAATTCTTGTAATCCTTTTTCCTGCCAATTTTCTAATTTCTCAAGGTTTCTTCATATATTCTCCCATTACTTTGCTACAAATTGGGTTTTTAACAATACTTCCCCTACTGGAGAATTAGGATCTGTTCTTGAGTATACCTGCAAGCTCTTTCGCAACCTGTCTAGCCATTCAGTAGGTGTTTCGTTCCTCCCCTGGCATTCTCCAAATACTTTGCTAATGTTCTGTCCCCTTGGTACTGCCTCCCATATGCCTTGTATTACGATGTTTCTCAAATCTATCATATTCCGTTGACCTTCCTCTGACTGAACATTCCACCCTGGTCTCTGGCTTGGCTATTTCTGTTCCCCTGGCACACCCTGTGGGTTTTGGCATTCCCACTCTTGCATCCCAGCTTGTCTAATCATCTCTCTTTTCTCATTATTAAATAGTGATCTTAATATGGCATTAATATCATCAAAAGGGTATATACTCATTCCTAAGAATTCATCCAGTCTATCTGCGACCCCCAAAGGGTCATCCATCAATTTTCCCATCTCCTTTTTAAAGGCTCTTACATCCCCAGTATTAATTGGTACATTCACATATCTGATAACTCCTGGGGCAGTTGGCACTTCCCTTAATGGGAGAAGATTGTGCCTATCCTCTTCATTTTCACTATCTTCATCATTTGCCTTTTTTGTTTTACGCCATGTTCTCCTTGCCAGGGGAGAGTATATTACCTCAGTGAGAGTGGTTTGCTTTGTGGCTCCTGCCGGCTGTGGTGCATGTGGGGGCTGAGGCTGGAAATAGGTCTGTGGGGGTTGGGACATAGGAGCCTGTCCTGGTGGAGGCGGGAACTCTAGGGGCTGGGAGGGAAACGGGGGTGGAGGCTGAGGACAAACCTGCGGGGGTTGTACTACAGGAGCCTGCGAGGGCAGGAGATCCAGAGGCTGTGAGCAGAGTGGGGGCAGGAACCGAGGACAAGCCTGTGAAGACTGTGGGGGTTGCAATACAGGAGCTTGCCCTGGCAGAGTCGCCGAAACTCCGAGTGGAGGGGCTTGAGCTTGTACAGGCTGAGAGATGTGTCCCGGGGGCACGAGTGGAGAAGCCTGGGCTTGTACGGGTTGAGGCATGGGTACCAGATATGGGGGTGGGAGATTATCTAAGGGTTCTCATACTTTGCTCTGGGTTGCGGCACCTTTTCGGGTTTTTATCGGGAATAGCCCTATTTTCGCTCCCTCCCATATCCTTGCATAGTTTTTTTCTTCCTGGTCCTGCGGCTTTTTACCATCCACATAATTGTTTAAAGCTCGATAGGTCCATTTCTCAAAAGTGCCAAACATGGGCCAAATTGAATGATTCCTAATTTCCTTACCTCCCCATACTTCTATGCAATAATGAATTATTTTCTCCTTAGACTTTCTTCTTCTTCCAGGACACTCTTCCCAATGTTCTAACATCCACCCTAAAGGGCTATCTCGTGGGATTTCGGGTACACCACTTTCTTTCTCTCCCATGGGTTTTTCTTGGGTTTTTCCCTGAGTTTTGCTTTTTCTCTGTCCCATCTTTCTCAGGGATTATGGTAATCTGCTCACTGGCGTCTCCCTTCCGCAACTTTATGCTAGGTGTCACTTAATTATCCACACAGAATTCTAAATTTCAACCGGTACCATACTATGCCTAATTCTTTTCTGTATTACCAGACTACTAACCCTGCAGCGAACCGACCTGTGGGTTTTCGGCTGGTAATGAACTCTGTTATTTCTCCTCCTTCTCTCCCCGGACTTACCTAATCCTAGGCTATAAGGTTTACCAGTTCCCGAACTCCAGAGAATATACCTTCCCTTTTAGCCTTTCCGTGATCAACCTCCGTACTCCCCGAGTTTTCGAACTTTACGTGTAAAATGAGTTTATCACGTTACATCCGCTTCCCCCTTGACCGACCATTTCCCTCAGGGGAGAATGGAACTGCAATCGCGAGGTCCACACTTGCTTTGTGATAATATCATGTCTCATTCACACGCTCGATCACTCCCACTCAACCACACGATACTTAAGGTTCCTTTTCCCGTGTGGGCTCTTGTGCATGTAGATTTTTATGAGTGAAAACTGTGTCATGGCTCCGAAGACCCCCTTTTCCTGGGTTGTCCCCGAGTTCTTCGAGAGCTCTGAACTAGTTTCTCCTTTTTGATTGTGGCTCTGGCCTAAATTGGTTCAGGATCCAATCGGTTCTACAGGGTTTCCCCACACCGTCAGTCCACTAAAATCAGTGAGGACGCCTCCTGAACGGAGAAGGGGGTGACCCACAGACCCCAAAATTGGATCACGTCGGGGTCACCAAGATTGTTATAAACAAAGTAACCAAATTGATAATTAAAAGCAGATTTTATTGTGATGCCAAAATTAGTCTTGGGAAGCCACAATCAAAAGAGACAGCGTCGAGCCCAGGGTCGATGCTGGGTGAACCTAGATTCGATCTCTATCGCTCCGAACCCCCGCTGTTCACAAATTCTGCTTCTGCAGGGTCTGTTTTTATACAGTTTTTCGACTAAGGCAGGGATTTTTTTCATTCTTTCTGTTGCTTTTGCTTGCTTAGCATATTCATGTAGCTTCTTTTCTTGCTGCTGGTTTGACGAAAAAGTTTTCCGGGCAGGGATGAATGCTTGATTTGTTTTATGGGAATCTGGTATTGGGATGCACACCCTTGACGACTCCGATTGTCTTACAGTAGATGCATATCGGGTGCTCATCACCAGGGCATTGTTGGGCCCATCCCTGGAGAAGGCCCATCTCTGATGGAAGCCACCCTTTTCTATTGCAAATCCAATTATTCCCTGTCGTTGCTCTGTGGTTTTACAATTGGAAATCAGTCTCTTCCCTGTCGCTGCTCGTGGTTTTACAATTTTTGGAATCTTTAATTCTTAAGCACAAATTATTTTATATCATATATCACATGGGGACATACACTTATTTATTCACCAAGAATGTCCAAAGAAACAAAAACTTTCAAAGGTTTATATACATTGCAACACAAAGGCTTCCCATAGCTCCCCTCCCTCTCGTGTTCACTCAGTATGTTTTATCATGAAATAGCGATCTAATTTCTTCTTGCTTATTTTTTTATGAAGCAAGACTACCACCTAGCATCCTTTTCTGGTAATTTTGAGGAAGGGTCTTTGTAGCTCTTGATTAAGAACAGCGGTAGAAACGACACACAGACTTCTGATCTCCAAATGAGAGAGAGAAGCGATCTGTATTTTTCACCACCCTTTACATAGACAGTTCCAAGAAAGAAACACTATTGGACACTCAGAACAACACCCCTTGACCATTTTTTCCAAGTAAACAAGATAGAAAAATATCACCTGCTAACAGTTTTCTACCTTAACGGTTTTCCACCTTAACGGTTTTTCACCTTCCAAGGATTGATTTGATTCTTCCTCACAATTTCTCAGTCCAGTGTGAGAAAGTTATGTGACTTGATTTCACACAGACTCAGACTGCTGTTGCTGTCTGGTCTCTCGCTTTCAGTATCCACAGGTCTTCTCTTCCTTCATTACCTTCATCTTCATCACCTTCATCTTCATCATGCTGCCCTCCAGATGACCTGTTCAAGCTGACTGCTCATGGCACCTGCACAGTCTTTCCCTGTTGAGTCCCAATTTTTCATCTTATTGTTCTAACTACTACTTGAATATCTAATCCATCTCTAGTTAAAGGATAACTTAGAGCATTGTTACTTTAACAGTACTATATAATAATTTTAATTTCTTAGTTAAACAATTCTCTGTTGATTAAGTTTTGCAGGTGCATTTCATTTATTAAAACTTGGGGAGTGTATAAACTCAGAGTTACCCCCTAGTTTTCTCAAGATATCCATGTAGGCAAAATCAGACACCAGATTAAACTAAAAACAGCTAAAATAATAAAATCACAAAAATATAGATTTCTTAGCTAACTGCAACACAGCTCCTTATAAAATTCAGGGGATCATTGAAGTTCTGGCTAAACACAATATATTCCCTTTTCATTGTTGTTGTTTGTTAGATTTTTTTGTTTTTGTTTTTGTTAAGTAGCACATGGTGGCAAATTATCTATCATCATCTGTTCATGCAGTTCTCAAAGATGAAGTAGGAAGACTTTGGACACAGTCAGGACCCACATGGAGGTGCAAAATATGTATATTAAGGGTTTGCTCCTTCAAAGACCATTTATCATAAGCCAGGTACACAACTGAACATGCTTCCCAATCTAGGACAAACATCTATAACTAGTAAAGCTACAGGCACTGCAAGTTACTGGAAAAGCTACTGCTACAGGTGAGGATAAGACCCTGCAGGCAAGTTTGGTATGGCAAACACATATTTTGCTATATGCTCCAAGAGAGACAATTTGGGTGAAAGCCAACTATGTCACAAACCTGTCTGCCGAAAGAGAAACCTTTGTGACACAAAGGTCCACTACTGCTTTCATGAATTGGGCAGCCTAAGCAGGAATACAACAAGCTTCTGGACTTTGACTGGATCATGAAAGAGTGAAAGTGTCTTGCAACATGATAAATTGTTTTCTCAGAACATTAAGCAGACGTAAAGGTACAGGATAAGAAAAATCCCTTTATAGTGAAGACAGCTTGTAACTAGTGTCAGGACCTTGAAAATGCAGAACTATGGAGAGGCAAAAGATAACACCTGGAACTGATAGTGGCTTATGAAATGAAGATGTCTAGAAGATGGATGGGGTTTTTTTTGTTTTCTGATGTTTCCTTTTTTTTTTTTTTAAGAAGTAGAACAGTTGTCATTTCCTTTTAACCTCTTTTAGAGTCATATCCGACAATTTGGTGACAGACTGAGGAGATTCTTCTAGCAAGAGGATTCCTCCCATCTCCTTCCTCTCTCCCCTTGCCCTTCTATCCCCCTTCCTAAATCAGTTTATTTGTATTTAGTGCTGTGGCAATTTCTTTTTGTATTCCCTACTTCAAACCAGTTCAAGGAGTTGCTAAAACTGCAAACATCACACAACAGTGTTAGTATAGTATTGTTACATAAACTACAGCCAACAAACCATACAAGCAATGGACTTCATGTGCATGGCTTTATAACACAACATATTGTGCTCTCAGCAACTCCTGCCTGTTCAGCATCCTGAAGATTGATAGTGGCCTGGAATAGAATTGTAATTTGGAGTTTCAATCCAAATCAAGCAATTATGAGAATTGCTAAACTAACTGCTCTACAGAACAGACCTCTTGATTATCCAAGGATGCAGTAAAAGTAGAAGATTTCTCACAGTAATTTACTTGTGTATCTCAATCTCAGCCCATGTAAGTTTAAAATAATGCATTTATTCAACCATTACCAATATCTTAAACTTTTAGAATCATAGAATCATGCCTTGTTGAACCTCATACAATTTGCCTCAGCCCATTGATCTAGCCTGTCCAGATACCTCTGTAGAGCCTTCCTACCCTCAAGCAGAGCAACACTCCTGCCTAACTTGGTGTCACCTGGAAACTTGCTGAGGTGGCACTTAATCCCCTCATCCAGATCATCAGTCAAGATATTAACAGGACTGGCCTCAATACTAAGCCCTGGGGAACACCAATTGTGTCTGGCCACCCACTGGATTTAACTTCATTCACCACCACTCTCTGGGCCCAGCCATGTATACAGCTGTTTTCCAACAACTGAGAAGTTATTTGGATTAAAAGAAAAGGAAAGCAAAACAGAGCCACAAACATAATTCTTCTGAAAAGAGCAGTAACATTTGGCTTCCTCTGGGGACCCTGTTGCAGTGCGTGGATGAGGCCTTTGAATTTGTATTTGTATTTTGTTTATTTGTCTGTATTTGGTTTGCTCCTTCCAAAATACCCCTACCCCTGTACCCTGATCACACCTGGTATCACCCTGTCCTGGACCCCACCCCTTTCCTTCCCCCATTGGTCCAGAGTGTTCTCCGCCCAGGCTGCAACCTGGTAAGAGGAGGGCACCGGGGCCAAGCCGAGGTTCTGGCTTTCTGGCACATGTCCTGGCATATGCTCTGGCAAGTGCTCTCCTGGGACATGGAGCTGCACTGAAATAAGCACCTTTTCCAACCCAAGCCAGGCCCACTCCTTCTTCCAGCCTTAACTACGCTTCAGCCAGCAGATTTGGAGGACCCACAAACTGTTTTGGGTTGGTCTGGGGAACTGCTTTGGCCAGTAAGCACCCCCACGGAGACACCAATCTTTAGGACCCATTTTAAATATGACAGTCTTGACTGCAGTGGTATTACAAACAACATTATGCACACAAAGACATTAGAAACTTTACAAATATTACTGAAGTCTTCCAGTACACCTGTGAGAAGGGTATTGTTTTCTGATTGAATGAGCAATAAAGAAGTTAAGCAAATTGATCAAGTTCACAAAGCAAGTCTGTTGTAAACTAAGAACAGATCTCAATCTTACAATTTGTAGTCTGTGTCTTTCCCCTGAAATAATTATACTTTCCCTTCAGGCTTGCTTTTAGGAGAGTAGTAGCTACCTTTTTTAATTCTCTTGCCCCTAACACAGACTATATTTCTATATTAAATAATGCACATTTCCACAGAAGAAAGTTTTATTAACACACAGAAATTTAGAAATTAACAAAACCAAATGAGGTTACTCAAATACAGAAAGCAAGTGACAGAAGAGGAAAAAAGCCAAAGCCCTGGACAAATGATGAAAGGAAGGCAAAGAATCCATTGACAGATATGCACATCAGGAGTATTGCTTTATGAGCTACACCTAAAATAGTCATATATATTCGAGTGACCTGCTTTCAGTGATTTTTTGTTTACAAAATAGCATTGAGATTTTCTCCTTTCTCAGTTAGTAGAAATTGTATGTATAAATTCGCAAATATATCTAGGGTGTCTATGTCATCTGTTAGCAGAAACATCGAAGCTTAATATAACTATTAAATTAGATTCTTCTAGCTACAATTAAAATACAGGCAAATAAGACTGAATGGGAGAAAGAATGTCACCATTTCCTCAGTAATAAACCACATTCATATTAAATATTGCAAAAAAACCCTTCCCCTACAGAAAAAAATTGTCTGAATAGCTCCAGAATATGAGCACTCCTGGGATTAATCACTAGGAGTAAGATTGTTACCAAATGTCTGAAATATTGGAATACGGCTCTTCAACACTAAAATTGTGTTAGAGGGCATCAATTATTCAGGTCTGAAGGTACACACAGGAGATTCTAACCTTACATGGACACATGATTTTACAAGAGGGTTACTTATTTACAGTAGCTACATGCATAGTAGAATTTACCCATTACCATAAATCCCACCCCAGGTTCCTGGAAATTCAGTTCTTTGATTTGTCTATTACTGCATTCTTGGGCCAGATGTCTTCTTATCATCTCCCAACTGTCCTTGCTGAAAGCAGCTTTCACAGACCTTGTTTCTTGGCTAAAAATTTCACAGGCACAGTAAAAATTGAATTAACTCTTGGTATAAAAATGTGCTAAGTCTAAAGGAATCTGATTATAAACCAACAGACACTTTCCATTTGAGATCTACAGAATCAAAGATGTCCAGGTTGATTGGTTTTTTCTCCCTCCTGCTTTGGTGCAATTCTTTATTTTGCAAGGTATTGTCCTGTATACAAAGCAAAGCACTGGAACAGTTTTCTTTGCAAATAATTTTGAACAGATATATTACAGTTTATCTGAATACATTAGATTGAGATGGGGAAAATTATTTTGTGGGGATTTTCTTTTTCATGTTAATTATTTTTTTCAAAGTTAAATACTTCCCTATGGAAAGGCAAGTTGAAATATTTAACACTGACCATTCACATCTTATCATATTGCACATTTTTTCCTTCCCAGGTACAAATCCTCTGTAGGACACTCGGCAAAGATGCACAACACATTGAGCAGACTCTCAGAAGAAAAAATAGTTCCTGTGAAAAACAGAGTTCACTCTTTAGAATTTTTAAAAGTTTAATAAGGGATAAAGGGACAATATCCAGTGCTGGGGTGTTTTTGGCAATTGGCCAAAGAACACACCGTTAACTTAAAACAATGTTTTCTATAGACTGTTACATTACTGGGGGTACATACATATTCATGAGCTTATACATTATTCAAACATTCTTGTGAGTTTTTGATGTTCCAGGGACTCTTTTGTTTGGTTTTAACCTCTGACTTGTCTGCATGACATCCTGTAGATTAGGTCAATATATTTTATTTCTTCTTGTGGTTCCAGTCTGTTGTTTCACACTCCCTGATAAGAGGGGTTAATAAATTCTTCTCCGGTGCTCTGGTTTTTGTCAGTTATCACTTGGAGAGGCCAGTCAACAGATGTGAGAAACAACATAATTGTTTTACACCATTTTCTGAGTTAGTTACATCAAAGCATTTTAACATTGCATAGTCTCTATTTTCATATTTCGCTAAGGCCTATGATATAATATCTATTTATTACGCTATCATTTATATAGGCTATGCAGTGCATGCATAAACTGATAGATTATATTATACTAACGAGCAGCTAAAAGGAATTATAAATTGTACCATATCAAAATACTTGTGATCAATAACAACATGCAAAAGCTGATACATAAATGCAAAAGCCAATATTATAGTCATTTATAACAGTTCTCAAACTTTGAACTGACCCAGCCATATCTGTATTATGTTTGATACATGTATTATTTCTTCTTCTACCTACTTTCTTATTGAACTTTCCAGATTATCTATCTAGCAGTTGCTATCATTTTGTAAATCTACTACAGAGCAGGATTTACATATAGAGTAGCTGGAAGCAGTTAAAATGTTATCAAGCCCTGTCTCGTGTCTCTTTTCGATCAGCCATAAGTACTGACAAATGTTGCAAAGTTCCTCAGGGAAGGTGGACATGATGTCTACCTAGGCCTTGAACTACCCTAGCTGAGGCCTTAACAGGGGCCTGAGTGAGGCCTTGAAGCCTGTGACGCAGCTAGAAATTCTTAGCCAAGTGTGACGCAGTTAGAAATTAGTAGTTAAGGTGTCAGGGAAAGATAATAGGGTTGTGAAGGTCACTGAGTAGACTTGTTAGTGGACACGTGATAGCCACCTTAAGAGTTAGTAAAATAAAGTGTGTTTTCATACTTCTCTCTGCTGTATGCCAATGAAGAGCTGCTGTGATTGTAAACTATATGGAAATGTATAAAAGTAGCCATTTTAGCTAAAATAAAGCAGAACGCAGCTGTTAACCATATAGGCTTGATCTGCGTTCTCTCTATACTCCGACTTCCTTTTTATCTCAGGCCAACCCTGGCAATAGACAAATTCCTCAGCAACTCTAATGGGCTTCAATTGCTGTTGTGTAACATTCCAGCCTCCAAAAGAATCACCTGTTTTCTGCAGAAGATAGTTGGAAGGGACATAAAGCTGAAAAAGTAATTAAATACTTGAACTTAGTTTGCTGGATATTAACTTAGAGGTCACTCATCAGTATTTCCATGACTGGAATTCCACATGTTGACATCTGAAGTGCAGACATCTGCAGTCTCACACATCACAAAAATGTCTCTGTTTCCCCCTCATATTTTGTGCAATATCCACTGTGTTGCTTCCTTACAAGACAAAATTTTAAAACATTTTACATAACATACATTGAGTTAAACATATAGCAAGATACAGAAATGTGTCTTGCTTAGGTGAGCATGCTGTTTCTATTGTGTTTATCACAATTAAACACTTCTGTGTACTCAGTGATATAGAAATGTTGGACCACAATCCACAAAGGCTTTCCTACATTTTAGACTTTTTAAAATAGAAAAGATGTTATTTATATTTCAAATACTGAATAGAAAACAATGCTATTGATGCCTAAAATTTTAGCTTTGATATTTTCCAGATTCTGTACTGCATTAGTATATAACTCTGAACTCCATATAGTGTTAGTAAGTTCTCTTCACAAGGTAGTTAAACAAAACAATCCTTTTTCAGCCTGAGAACCAAGGACACCGTTGCAGCTTCAGGCCCAAAAAGTATAAACAACAGTGAATTCAGGACAGCAATCTGGGAGGATGGGACTTCATAACCTGCAACTGTAATTGGACAATTAACGCCAATATGCAAATGGACCAAAACTTATAAAAGTGTGAAAACGTGTCATCCGTCATCCATCTTGGGTGTAGCCTTGGCCAGGCTCTTGTACTGCCCAAGGTGTATCCTTCGAAGGCCTTTTAAATAAATACCTACTGTTGCGGTGCATGATTAAGATTTTTCAAAGTTGTATATGTATTTTGTTTATTTGTTTGTATTGGTATGTCCCTTTGAGCCCCCCCCCCCCCCCCCCCCCCCCCTTCCCACTTCCATGTGGTCTCACCCTGGGGAGCTCCTTGTCAATCATCCTGATGGACCTGAAAGGAGAAGATCTCCCATTTGGCGAGGTGCTCAAACACCCACCTTTTCCATTGTTGTGTTAAGCACCCCTGTTCTGAACCATCCCCTTCCTTTTCCCCCATTGGTCTGAAGTTCCCTCCTGCCCAGGCTGCACCCTGGGTACTTAAGGAGGGAACCAAAGCCCAAATCTTGCCCTGGCACATGGACTCCACAGGAATAAAACCTTCCCAACCCACACCCAGGGTCTGCTCTTCATTCCAAGCCTGAGACCACGCTACAAACTGAGATTGAGACCCACAAACTGTCCATTTATGCTGGTATCTACTGCTTAGCTGGTAAGCAGCCCAGAGACCAGCTCAGATGGTGCCCAAAGCGTAAGGCAAAGCTTCGATCTCGGCTTGGCAAAGGCACCCACGAGGACAACATGCCACGAAGGTCGCACGTGGGCTCAAGGGTGTCCGACAAAGCGTGAAGGCAGGGCCACCATCGTGAGCCTGGTTTGAAGGCGAGCCACGATGATAAGAGGAACCCCAAGAACCCCACTGTGGGAATCGGAGAAAAAGCTCTTGGCGAGTTCTGCACCGCTGAAAAACCATCCTCAGCGGGAAAGGGCAGCTTTCCAGCACCAGGAGGGTCCTTTCAGAGGCTTGGAAGTTACATTACCACGAATTTTCTTCTCTTCACGTTGGACGGTGAGTATAACAATTTCTGTTGTTCCTATTGGAACAAGGCTTTAAGCCTATGGTTCCTTCCTCTGAGAAGGAAGGATTTTTGGGAAATTTGGTTGAGCAACTGTGAAGAACTCACAAATTTGCGGTTCTTTTCATTAAAAAACCATCTGTGAAGTCTCCATCTTGGTTTCTCTTTCTCTGTCTCTGCCTTTCTGTGAACACATGGCACGGGGTTCTGCGATTTCACAGGCTTTTCTCTTTGTTCTACAGTGACACCTGGTGGCAGCAGAGGCACAGCCACCCCCCCCCCCCCGACACACACACACAGTAGGGAGTGGTATTGCTGTACTTTTAATATTTCTGCTTTTCGTGGTTTTGTAAATTCTCTGCAGTTATGGGTGCAACTTTTTCTGCAGAGGAAAGGAGTGTTTTCTTTAAAATTAGTTCAGATTTATTAAGAGCAAAAGCGAAATATTCTGTAATAGACCTGAAGAGATTTCTTAAGTTACTTTTCACTCATTTCCCTGAAACAAATGTGGATTTGTGTAAAAGCACACGTTTTTGGGATTCAGTGTGTGAAACCTTTGCAAATTTGGCCCATGAAGGAAATTTTAAAGTTGCTAAATATAGTAATTGGCCACTGCAAATCAGAGCTATTTTAGCTCACAAGGAAAAAAAAGGAAAAAGAACAGTTTCATGAGAAATCTTTTACTCGGGTCTCTTGTTCCCCCAGTCCAGTCCCCTGCTTTCCCGAAGCAGACATACTGCAGGAGGCAGAGGGAGGTCAGTCCCATTGCCCCTGCCTGGCGACAAACCGGCTTGCTGGCAGGAGTGTGGCGGAGAAACCGTCCTCTCCCAACCCCGACTTCATGCAGGAGTCTGCCCCCAATCACTCGGGAAGAATTGGCCTTTCCTTCCGGGATTCCCATCTCTGCCATGGCCAGGCAGAGCGGGACAGCCTTTCCCCACCCTCCCCAGTTGTGAAAAGCCAAGTTCGTTTTATTTTAAAAAGTTGCAAAAAAGGGGAGAGCCGTTCACCCCCCCGAGGTCTCTCTCGCTCCCCTCTGTCGCCCGCCCGGCACCGAGAATTGTCTCGGTCCGAGTGAAAACAGCGCGTGTGGAGCCCCGAGAGGGGGAGCCGAGAGAGCCCACCCCGCAGTTCCAGGCGGCGCAGGCGCTGCCGCAGAAGGCACGGCAGAGAAAGATCTGTTTCGCTATCCAGTGAGGAGTCTTTCTCGCCTAGCCCCGAGCAGCAAGGGAAATCTCCACCTTCCCGGCGCCTTTGCGGCAGCTTGCCGGGGTCCCTCGCGGGAAGCAGCGAGCGGGGGTCCATGGCAGTGGCGGCGCGCCAGGGTGGATGATCGCGCTTTTCCCCCTCCCAGGGCAGCTTCGGCCCCCCCCCCCCCTTCTCCCCTCCGGCACAGAGAGCTGTCTCTGTCCGAGTGCGAGCGCCGCGGCAGGGGGGAATCCGTTTCATCTAGCAGCGGGATGTCTGCCAGCCGCAGCCCCGTGCCACGCAAGCGAGGAGGGCACTCCCCGCTCGGCTTTGAGCACGGGGGCAGAGAGAAAAAAATTAATAAGAATCAGACTAAAACCTTCAAAACACTCCCCTCTCCCCAGCAGCTTCATTTCTGTCTCACTGACAACACTTAAAGACAAAACTTGGAACTCTAGGTCAGTTTACCACCTATAAAATAGTGTTTCATCAGTTCATTTAGAGAGAGAAGTCTCTTTTTGTCTGCCATGGAAATTTCCCCACAAGAAAGAACAGTTCTCTTGTGGCTTTTAATTCTCACAAAAGCAGCCGCCCAGGAATCTGCATTTGTGAAGTCCCTCCCATATCATGCAGCCTTCCCACAGCTGCATTATAGGCAATGTAGACTCATGGGGTACCTTTTTAAAGATGAGTGGTTCAAAAGCAAAGGTTCTCTTCATCTGTTGGAGTCCAGGACACAGGGAAAACCCCTCAAATTGCCTTGGGGGCTTCGAGACCCTTGCTGGGACCCCAGGAAAGCATTGCCTTTGACCTTAGTCCATGGGAAAAACTTCCAACACTCATGGATGAAATGAAAACAACAAAAATTTAAATTAGATAGTTTAGTTTGTCACAGGGGTGAAAATTTGTAGTTTTGGGGTTTTTAGAATGGAAGTAGATAGAAGCAAGATGGAGAATTTTGGGCGGTGTCTTAAGTTCTTCTTCTTCTACTCCATCTTCTGCTGTGATGGTGGCACAAAGACATTGGTAGAATGTATGTGATGTAGAAAATTGCATGTCTAGAATTGGTAGTGATTATTGGTACAATACTGTAAATATAATACATTTTAAGAGTTAATTGGTTTAGAAACCTTTAAAAGACCTTGGATGCCAGGTCTCGTGTTCTTGGCAGTGGTGTTTTCCAGCCCATTAAGCCTGGTGTAGGGAGGCGCATGGACTTTAAGATAAGAAAATGAATAAACACCTTTTAAGACCGAAGCTGCAAGTTCCACTCATCTTTCAAACCCTGGCACAGGACTTTGAAAGGAAAAAAGCCCTAATTAGGGGGATCTTGAACTTGAAATACAAGATTCATCTATCTCTAGGATCATTTTATCTCTGGGAACAGAGGTCTTCTTCTCTTCCTGGGGGCAGATCTTCATCTCCATCTCATCTCTCCCTGTTCAAGCTTCTCATGAGATCACAGCTACTTCAATATTTTCTTAGTTCACCACAAATACCTTGGCTCATATCTACAATCTGAACACGCCCATCTCTCCAATGCATATTTTCCACGATTTGAAGGGATATTCTGTGGGAACTGACAGTGGTCAGAACATGGATTTTTAGGCTCCAGGCAGTGCCTTGAAGCCTGTGGGAAAGCCAAGGACAAAACTCTCTCAGTCTGGTCTGGGAAATCGTGAGGAGGAACACAAAACAATCCCTATGAACAATTCCTGTACATAGCCTCCTCCTGACACCTGGTGTTTTTCCAACTTGTTTACTGGTAGAGTGTCGCACTTTCGGACACACAAAGGACGAGGCAGACAGCAGAAGGTCAGGCAGGAAAGTCCTATTTTAATTTTCTGACTCCATCTTATATACACTTTGATCAGAAAGCAAAAGATTGGCTACACAGGTTGCCACCTTTTTGACCTCGTTGGTGAACATCACCATCAATCATATTTCTCCTCCCAGAGGAGAAATATGTAAACAAAATAGATAAGTTCTAAAAATATACATAGTTTTCTTGAAGCTGCGTGAGAATAAAATGCAGACACTGAAAAGCAGGCAAACTTAGAGCGACAGTAGAGATGTTTACAAAAAGGTGGTGCCCTAAAGGACCAATTCTATTCATTGTACCAAAACACTGTATAAAAGAATCTGTCTTTCAATAAACTTTGCTATAAGCCCTCTGAAGAAATAGGAGTTCTACATGTCGTTACATGAGTTGTCCTGAATCCTAATGATAATATTCTAGTATATCATAGTCCATTATCATGGCTTTACAAAAGAATTTCAGCATAGGACTAGGCATGTGATTCTCCTTCCATCTAAGACTCAACTCTTCCTTCACTGACTTTGATGTCTTCATATTGTCTCTCTATATTGACAATTGATAGAGAGACGGGAAGACTGATTCGATGATTAGAATTCGATTTTACTCAGGTTTTCCAAAAGCTTATATACCATTTCAGGAAGGTTGATAATTTTCCACTACAATAATCAGATTAAAAGATCATACAGACAACTCATACATTTTACAACATCTTTTTGCTTTCAGAGGTTGATTGAATCTCTCCTCTTCCCGTAAGCAGGTTTAATCCCATCTCCTGTAATCTTCAAAGCTCTGTTTGTTCCTGCCATGGCATTTTGGTTATCAAACCAGCCATGTTAATTAAGTCTGCTTTACTCTCTGTCTTGTGTATTCCCACATCTCTATGTTTCTCCACTCTGTCCTTTTCTCTCACTTAAGAGAGGATTAGTGTTTTGCAAGTTTCATCTGTGCAAGGAAATACTTAACATTCTCTTCCAAGCCTACAGAGGGTCATGATGGTTTTTTCCTGGGCAGTGGCCGAAGGTGGTAAATTCAGGCGGCACTGAGGATGGGCCAGGATCTCAGGGTTCTGGCTGCTGCAGGGCCACTCTGCATGGCTGAAGCGCGGCCGCCGGGTCGGGGGGTGGGGGGGGGGGTAGTAGAAGAGGCTAGGATTTCAACAGCTGCATCCCTGTGGCTGCAGTTCCTCCCCCTCTTCCTCTGCCCAGGAGCCGCTGGCTCTGGATAGGGAAGGGCTTAGCTGCAGAATGTTAACAGCGGCTGGGCCTGATCCGGCTAAAATGGGGCCTTCTCACCTCCCCTCTCCCTGCCCAGCAACCGCCAGGCCCAGCCCCAACCCAGGGCCTGGGAAGGGGCTGGGCCCTGGGCAGGGCCCTGCCCCCGAGGCAAGGAGGGAGCCAGGCCAGCTTTCTACCTTTACTCAGGCCGGAAGAACAGAGAGCTTTTCCCGGGATTATTCTGATTTTAACTTGTGTATTCACAGAGGCGTGTCACCTTTCTAGTGGTTTCACCAGATGTCAATATTCAAATCTAGTCACTGATTGGTTTTGTCACAACTTTTCTTAGAAAAATCACTTCCGTGCAAAACCAGCACATCTACTCATTATCATCATCAATTTAAAGAGGCAATTTGTTTTATCCATATAAATATATTTGGTTTCTGTCTTTGAGGACACAAAATTGTGTATTCCATATCTTCTCTAAGACAAACTGCCCAAGATTATTACTGTCTCTTTAGGACCCAGCAACCCTGGAAACAGAACATGTGTGTTTTACCACAGGTTGACGGGAGGTTTGGGGGGAGGAGGGGAGGTGTGGTGTCCCTTTAAAAAATAGGGAACACACAAGTGGCAAGCTCTCTCCTTTGTTCTCTCCGGGCTCCAGAGGGGGTTGCTTCAGGCAGGTATCCAAGTTGCAACCCGGGAAGCTGTATGTCGCAATCTGAAGCTACTTCAGAGTGAATTTTGCAACACCACTTGTTTGGATTTTTTCTTTTCCTACTGCCTGCCGTTTCCTTGAGGAGGGGTCAGACTCACTGTCCACAAGTTTTCCAGCTGCTGTCCCCAGTTCCAGCTGTCAGGAAAATTAATCCACAAGCACCTGAAGTTTATGTCCAAAAAGGAGACAGAGGAGTCCCATAGCTTTATTCATGAATAAAGGGAGAGGTCATGGGGCAATTTCCCATGGTGTCTCTCAAGTTGTTGGAGGACACAGCCTCCATTTTACCCTAATTTCCCAGTTGCATTTCCCTCTCTCTTTCTCCATTGGCTGAGGTACTTGGGAGGTACAGACTTCCCGAAATGCCTAATACAGACCCCCTTCTAATGTATAAACACCCTCCCCCCCCGTTTTTCTTTCTCCTTGTGTGTCTGTTCTTTTTCTCTAAATCCAGAGATTTAGCACAGTCTTGAGCAACAGTCCGTGTCAATTAGTGGAATTCCTATGGAATTTATGGTTCCTCCTATTGCTTCTTTCACCTCTCTTTATCTAGCCTTATCTACCCTCAAACCCACAGTTTGTTTGTAAAGACACATCCTTCTCATTCCTTTCAATCCCTTGATTTACTAAAAAATATGGATATTAATCTAATACTGATATCCAACTATGATGAACAAAGACTCTCTAACAGTTTAAAGTTAGAAAGTGTATGTTTATTACGACGCCAGGCAGCCTGCGGGATAGCTCCCAAATACACATGCACAATTTACAGATGATCACAGGGTCTTTTTATGTACAGGAGTATTGAATATCCAAACCACAAATGCATATTCATAGCTCTGGTACATCCCATTCCCCGCTTCATATGGTAATTAGCCAAAAAGCCATTAAGCATGGATAGTTTGTTCTTTGAAATGGGTGGGTGGTCCTTTTTATGGGGCAGGGTCTCAAAATGATGAAGTAAGATGGGTCTTCCTCGCTTTGACTTTTTAACCTTTTAGTGTTGTGTGACAACTGAATCCTGTTTTTCCAGGGCTGTTTGATTTATGATTGTATTGTATTCTTGGAGTCTATTGATTAGTCAGAATACATAAACAGGCCTCATGATTTATCAGTTCCTTAAATCCGGCTTCTGTTAATAGAGGGAAGTTTATCTATCTTACCTCAGCAATATCTAGTTTAACTGAAGTTCTTAATTCTTAAAAATTAATGTCTCAGACAAGGCTTTTTCCTTGTCGAGTCTCTATTCTAAATATTCAATAACAGATAAGTATCTAACAATAGTAAACAACTAAAAATAATAAACATCTAACAGCATTAAATATCCAATAGTAGATAAATATCCAACAATAATATTAATAATAATAAACAGTAATTAACATCTAACAATAGTATTGTCTTGCACAGTTGGGTATCATGCCAAGAATAATGATTATTGTGAACAGTTCTTTAGGCACAGAGGAGAAATCATTTAAAGCATGTTTTCGTCTGCATCAGTCTCTGTTTTTACAGTTGTTTCAGGAACAGAAGCTTTCTTAACTCTGGAGTAGTGAATCCAGGGTCCTTTGCCAGCAATGTTGACTGCGGTGAGGGTGGTCAGCAGAACTTGGAATGGTTCTCTCCACCTGACTTGTACAGGATCATTGTCCCACCACTTAACATAGACCCAGTCTCCAGGTTGGAAGGGATGTGCAGGTGTGTCGAGTCCTATGGGTCTGGGTAGCACAATGTAAGTCTGGAGCTTCTGCAAAGTGGAACCTAAAGCCATTAGATATCTCTCTAAATCAAGTTTCCCCTTCATGTGAATTTCACCTGGAACATGTGGGATCTGATATGGTCTGTCATACAGTATTTCATAGGGACTGATGTTATCCCTCTGCCTTGGTTGTATGCGGATCCTCAGTAAAGCTATAGGCAAGGCCTGAACCCATGTCACGGATGTTTCTGACAAATTTTGGTAATTTGTGTTTTGAGAGTCCCATTCATACTTTCAACTTTATCACTCACTTGGGGCCTATAAGGTGTATGCAGATCCCAAGTAATTCCCAAAATCCTGCTAACTTCTTTAAACACTGTTACAACAAAGTGTGGTTCCAATTTCTGATGACATCCCCAAGGGAACCCCGAACCTTGCAATTATATGATTGAGCAGGACTTTCACCACTTCCTTGACTGTATTAGTGAGACGGGTAAGCTTCAGGCCATCCACTGAAGGTGTCAACTAATACCAGTATGTACCGGTATCCCTCATAGTGTGGTAACTCTGCAAAATTGATTTGCCTGTAATCTCCAGGAAGATCCCCCGCTTTTGTTACTACTAATGCAACTCTTTCCCTCATATCAGGATTGTTTTTACAGCACATTTCACATTTGCTCAATACTGATTGTATAATGTCAGTCATTGCCTTTCCTATTACTACCTTTTTTAGATGTTTCAGAAGGTTTTCAACCCCGAAATGTGTGTTTTTGTGTTCTCTTTGAGCTAGCTCACAAAGGATTGGGGGTGGGACTACAACCTGATTTGCTGGTGTAACAGCCCACCCACTTTCTGTGATCTCAGCTTTAAGAAACTTGATTAGTTTGTGGTCTGCTTGGTCATATTTTGGAGTGGACCCTGACAAATCAATCGCTTTATGTGGAATTAATGCAAGAATACCTTTTTCTGCAATCCCTCTTGCTGCTTTATCTGCAAAGCCATTTCCCAATTCTGGAGTGGTTTTCCCTTTGTGGTGACCTCCAGAATGCATGATAGCTACTTCTACAGGTTTTTTAATGCTCTCTAAGAGGGTAAGTATTTGTTCAGCATGTTTGACTTGATTGCCTTGAGCATTCAGAAATCCTCCCTCTCTCCAGCTGGCTCCATGGGTGTGGACAATACTAAATGCATATCTCGAGTCAGTCCATTTATTTACCTTCTTTCCTTTGCTCAGGTCTAGGGCTCTTGTCAGTGCAGTCAGCTTGGATTTCTGTGATGACACATCTGCTGGCAGGGCCTTTACCTCAATCACCTTGTCCTGCATGGTTACTGCATAGTCTGTCATCTTTTTGACATTTTTCATAAAGTTGCTCCCATCTGTAAAAAGCTCCCAATCTGTTTTTTTCAGGGGCACATCTTCCAGGTCAGGTCATCTGGAATAGACTTCTTCAGTTGTCTGTAAATAGTTATGTTCAGGCTCATTGTCAATTAAGGTGGAGGACAAAAACATGGCAGGGTTAACAACAGAAGTTGTTGTCAGGGTAACATCATCCTGTTCTAATAATAGCTGCTGATATTTAAGCATCCAGTTACTGGACAGCCTATGCCCTGCCTTTTGTTCAAGTACAGCTGCTACGGTTTGGGGTACATACACTACAATGTGTCACCCAAGGGTGAGTTTTCAGGCTTCCTGGATCAGGAGGACAGTGGCTGCCACAGCCATCAGGCACCCTGGCCAGCCTTGGGCAGCACTGTCTAGCTGTTTGGAAAAGTAGGCTACAGTCCTCTCTTGGTTCCTGAGGCACTGTGCTCGTACACCCAAAGCCATATTCAGTCTCTCATATGTGAAAAGTTCAAAAGGTTTAGTTAAGTCTGGCATTCCCAGTGCTGGAGCTGACATTAGAGAGTGTTTCAGCTGTTTAAAAGCTGCCCTGGTGTTTTCAGTCCATATGATAATTCCTTTTTCGGCTGCTTTTAATGCTCCATATATGGATTTTACCAGCAGTCCATACTTTGCTATCCACAAACAACATCCACCTACCATTCCCGGGAAAGCTTGCATCTCTCTCACAGTATGGGGCCCCGTGAGTTGACAGATGGCTTCTTTCTGTTCTTTGCTGAGCTGTCGGTGTCCATGGAAGATCTCAAGCACCAAGTAAACTACTGCTTTTTTGGAAATCTGTGCTTTGTCTTTAGAAACTTTGTACCCACTCAGTCCCAAGAAGTTTAAAAAGCTTATGCTAAGTTGTATGCAGTCATCTCTGGTTCTGGCTGAAATCAGGATGTCATCCACATATTGAAGAATGACTCCTTCTGGCTCCTGTCTTCTCCAGTCTTCTAATTCCTTTGCTATCTGGTTTCCAAATATTGTTGGGCTGTTCTTGAAACCTTGGGGTAAAAATGACCAAGTGAGCTGACTTTTCCTCCCTGTCTTGGGATTTTCCCACTCAAAGCAAAAAGCTCTTGGCTGTTTTTATGCACAGGAATGCAGAAAAAGGCATCTTTCAGTGCAGCAACTTCAACAAATTTAGATTCAGGAATTGCAACTCATACACCCTTCCACTTCTTAAATTTAATTTCTGCTTCCAATTTCTCTAGCAACTCTCTCCCCAGCAATGGTTTAGGGGAGTTAGGCATATAGAGGAATTGATGGTTTGCCCAGTGCTTCTCCAGCTTAAATTTTAAAGGTTGGAAGAAAGGCTGTGTTTTGGTTACCCTGGTCTCCCCAACAACATGTACAGAATTGTGACTCAGTTTCCCTTCTAAGGTGTTTATCACAGAAGAAGCAGCTCCAATATCTACCAGAAATTCAATGTCCTCTTTCCCCAGCTTTGCTACAACCAAAGGTTCTGCAGGAGAAAAAACCTTTAATCTTTGTCACTCAGAACTTGAGCTGCTTGAAGTTTGTACTACTGAGAGTTGAGGAACTGACGATTTTTCTTTTAATGCTGGACAGTGATTCTTCCAATGTCCCCTCTTCTTGCAGTATGCACACTGATCCTTCTCTGTAGGGGTGTTGCAGTCTGTTCAAGTTTTAAAGTTTCTAAATGGCTCTGTACCCCTTGTTTAGTCTCAGTCTGGGGTTCTGTCTCAAAAACTGCTTACTCCCCAGAGCTGTTATCCAGACTCCAGCCCGTTTTTCCTGAAGATTCTAAGCCAATCTTTCCCAAAACCACTTTTCATTTGTCTGTATAATTTGTTTTCCTTTCAATGATTTTTCATTAGTCCCCACAGCCCATGTTTACCTTCTTCGCTTCCCTGCGATTGGCTGGAAGTGGTTGCTCGCCCAAACCCTTCTGGTATATAACCTGCTGTGCCCGCGTGTAGCAGAATTTCTCAGAGAGTGAAGCCATGATTTATTTTTGGATTAAGGTTTGAGCTACCCCAGCCTGGGCCCCAGATCCAGGCCTGTGAAGCCAGTGGAGCAGTAAGAAAGAGTATGTGGCATAGTTAGAAAATTCCGTTAAGGTATTATCTTAGGATAGTGGTTTTTATAGGCATAGCTGTTGTGTGAACACTTTAGCCACCTTAAGAATAAGGTAAACAATGTTTGTTTGCATTTTTATTTATGTTGTATACCAATGGAAAAACATTTGTAATTGTAAGCTATATTGATGTGTATCTAATCTGCCATTTTAGACAGAATAAACATACAACATAAAAACGGAATAACTTACAACATAAAAGTAGGATTATTAATATTAAGAAAAACATTCTAATGGTGTAATCTAATTTCTTAATCTAATTGTCACGTTGTCATCCGCATCGCCTGTGGCAAATGAAGGCACAGAAAGCACTTAACATAAAGAAAACAATGAAAGCAAGGATTGGCCCCCCAATGACTAGAGATTCTAAAGGAGGGATGCCCATACAGACTATTTCAGCAGTCTGTGGGTAGGCACATGAGGCCTCCCTCAATGTCGATGCACTTGCTATAGCTTGGTCCACTCCTATGGAGTGTCAATCGGGGCCTCCCGTCCTTCTCCTCCAGCTGAGATGTACAAATCTCTGGGGCCATAGAGACCTTGACCTGAGTGTGATGGGTCATAAAATCATTCACATACTGCAACAACCTAACTCCCGAGAGTGGAGTAAAGTCTCTTAATATTTTCTGCAAGGCTTGCCCAAACAAAACCAGTGACTCTCTATCCCTGTGGGAGGACTGTCCATGTCAGTTGTTGTTTTACTATTTTTCCTCCTTCCTCCTGTTCTCACTCAAAGGCAAAATACTATTTACTGTCTTCCATAAGTGGACACCCCCAGAAAGGATCCTTCAAATCCAGTACTGACTAATACTGATGTGAAGAAGTGTAGGAGCTATTATGATGCTGACGAGATGTCGATGGCAGAGATCTCTGGAGTCTAGTGCAGCTCTTGAAACATGCAGTTTATTGCATAGGTTGTGGGTGCAAGAGCTCTGCTTAAACTGCCAGCCACAGCTATAAGGGTGCCCGAGAGAGAGAGAGAGAGAGGGGGTAAAAGAGCAAGGGCAGGAGGGAGCGAGGGCAAGAGGCAAGAGAGGTAAGAGAGGTGGCAGGGGTAAGAGAGCAAGGTTCTTGTTGCAATACATTATATCTCCTTTTGTGTTGAATATTCTAATCTACACTAACCAACGAATACAAGACAAATCCTACAGAATCTACATACAGCCTATAAGAACTACTACATTACCATACTGTGTTACATTTTAAACTGTAAAAACTACTCTTTAGACTATTCTCTTTTGCTACATTGACCTTTGGATCCCTTAGCCAGCAGAAGGGTATTGTTCAGTCAAAAGGGATTCTCCTTCAGTTGGCTAGACTATTGTTATATAGCAACTAAGGCTCAGTATCCTACAACTCAAAGCTAGCTTTCATTTCTATTTCAATTATAAGTTTCATATTTTCAGAATCTTTTGCTAAGCAATCATATTTATAAGGTTTCTCTGATTCATCTTCCCCAACAAAGAAGGAATCTGATTCAGGATGGTATAGGGATCCAGGACTGTCGGATGCCTTAGTTTGATAATTCCATTTATTGTTCTTAGATTCTGCACTGAGATTTTCTTCCACTACTCAGGAGAGGAGTCCTTCCCCTGTGAGACCATGGAGTCCCTCCCACGGGAGACAGTTTTCTGTGAACTTCTCCAGTGTGGGTCCACTCTCACAAGCAGCAGCCATACCACACCTGCTGCAACATGAGGTCCACCCATGAGTAAGTCCTCCAAAAACTGCTGTGATGTGGGTCTCTCTTTCCTTGGGGAGCAGTCCTCCAAGGACAGGCTGCTCCAGCCTGGAAGTAAAGGCCCTGTCTCCACCGGGTCTTCTACTGGATAACAGCCTCCTCCAGGCACCTACCCTCTCTGGCATGGGCACCTCCCCCATGAGCTGCGGGTGTATCTCTGCATTCCTCGTGGATCCCTATGGGCTGCAGGGGGACAACCTGCTTCACCATGGTCTTCACCACGGCCTGCAGAGGAATCTCGGCTCCAGCACCTGGAGCATCTCCTCCCCCTCCTTCTCCACTGACCTTGGTGTCGCCATGTTGTTTTCCTTCACATGTTCTCACCACCTCCTCTTCTCTGACTATGAGCAAAAACCCTGTGACTTTGTTTTGATTTTCTTCTTAAATATGTTATCACAGAGGCATTACCAACCTCTCTCATTGGCCCACTTTTGGCTAGCAGCATGTCCATCTTCAAAGCCATCAAGGATTGGCTCTGCTGGACATGGTGGGAAGCTTATGGGAGCTTTTCAGAGGAGACATCTTTGTGGCCCCCCTGCTACCAAAAACCAGGCCGTGCAAAACCAATACATGCCCCGGGCATGGCTTGTTGAGACCCTTTCTCGACTTTCCCTTACTGCCTCCCTTGGGCACCTATGTCCTTAATTACCTCTGGGAGAATGTGCAAACCAACTTGACGTTTTCCCAAGGTGTTGGAAATTATATAACTTTTTAAAGTTTCTATTTTATAACTTCAGTCAGGTTTGTTTGCCTTTGTCCAGGGGAAAGTGTAGCAATCTATCTGTATAACAGGCCATTCTGATGCACCAGCCAAACTGGTTGTGAGTAATATTATCAAACCACCTGCAGTTTTGTTGTTAGAGCTCTCAGGAATTCATCAAGGTTACTGAGAAAACAACAGGATCAAAAATAAGAACAGAGAGCCTGAGAAACTGTCTGCAAAAAATAGATAGGGGAAGCACAACGTGAGGATGGATGCTTGACCAATTGGATGTCCTGAAGGATGTGTGCCTGCCTCATGAAGAAGCAGCTTAGCCGACTCAGAGATGTGTGCCCACATGGACAGTAGACCTAGAATCTATATCTGGCATGTAATGTAAACAATAAACGGCTTCTGTTGGACTCATATTGATTCAGTTATTCAGTGGCCCATTTCCCCCCTGCATAATGATGACTCACGATGTTAGAAGAACACGTGATATTGATGCAGACCAGGACTCTTTGAACTCTGATTGGGTGTGAAGAGGGTCTGTGGAGAAGGCAGGCAGGGGGCCCAGCCTGACACCTCCGCGGTTGGCTGCGGGGGTAGGAGTTGCGAGGGACTCCACTCAGAGTACGGAGGCTTGAAGCCTCCCGAGGAAAAGCTCCAGACGAAGAAATCAGAGTACGAGAGCATGAACCCTTTCAAGGAAAGACTCCGGAAAAACGAACAGGTGAGGGGCCGGGGCTGGAGGAGATGGGGAAGGCTTTGTCCAAGGAAGAGGAAGTCCCGTTATACGTCTTCCGAGTTATCCTTTCTGAGAAAGGAATTGTATATGACCAGGAGGTCTTAAAGAGGTTATTAAAATGAGGCCAGGAGAGAGGATTTTTTGCCACCCCCAGTGAAATGAATGGGCAAGGAGATCCCCTCCTTTTTAATGCCTTTATTAAGGTCAGCTCTAGGTGGGGGCCCGAGGGATCGCACACACCGCCGCTGGACTACGCAGGGGAGGAGGTGTTCAGCTTTGCCACATGGCAGAACGGGGGCTTTCATCCTCGCGAGAGTCCCTGGGAAGACAATGGCTCGTTTGAAGTCTGGGGTAGTCATGCGGAGAGGGTGCTGTTTAACCCATGGTGACAAGACACGGAGCCCCAGCAGGTAGCCTGATGTTTTCCCTGCTCACTGATGTAGTTTGGAGTCCGGTCTGGGCCATGGCTCGCTTGCTCTAGGAGTTTTTAGATATCAATTCCACTTCTGCTGGATGCTAAGGCCCATGGGAGTTCTCTTTATTTGCATGCCGGGTGGTGTCATCAGTTGCCATGCGGGGAGCAGCAGGGGTGATACTCGAAGGGAAGGATACGGTTTCAAAGAAAGGTAAGTAGCATTTAACAGAGAAAGCATTTAGGAAAGGTATTTGCAATTACAATAACAGTAGGTCTGAGGTAAATGGTATTTAACAGAGAAGGCCTTACAATAGGTTAGGTAAATAGTATTTAACTGAGAAGGCACTTTACAGTAACAACACTCAACTGAATTCAGGAACTTGTATTTTATTTCTTACACCAGGAGCTCTGCGCAGGTGTTTTATCCTTCAGAAAACCCCGAGCCCCGGGCACTGGTTGGTTCGCGGCTCTATGCGGAGCGCGCCAGCTCTGAAGACAGCAGGAACAGGACAACATTTCCTGAAAAACAACTCCTTTTCAGAGCTGGAGTTCCAAAGCCATTCCCTCCCAGTCTCGGTGCGCGGGTTTTTTCAACAGACCTAGCAGCTTTGCTGGAGCGGGCCCTGTCTGTGGGGCTCCGTGGGCACTGAGGGAAGTGAGACCGGGTCACAAACTCTCAAAATAACAAAGGGATGTTTATTGTAATTTAAAGACTTTTATATGATTGCATTCTCATTTGGTTTCTAAGCAAGAATTAAGAAATTTCTTGCTTAGGGTAATTAAAAATCTCCCAGAAACTACATAAAGGCAGATGAAGTTACAGTTTCTTTGCTCCCTGCATGCCGCGTATTTAATGAAGTTATGAGCAAGTTAGATGTTCCAGCGAGCAGTCATGTGACTGGCCCCCCGGCAGAAACCGCCGGTAGTCCCGCGGAAATCGGAGCCGCGCTCGGCCCTGCTGAGCCCGTGACAGATCCCGCGCCAAGTCCCAGCGAACCTTTTGCGGGCTCCCTCGGCCCCGCGCGTGGCTTGCCAAGTCTTGCAGTTGTTCCCCTCGGCCGCACAGGGGGGCACCCCGGCCCGGGCAGCCGCCCCTCCCCCGAGTGAACACACTTTGAACATGGCGCGGAATCGGGCAGTGCCCTTCAGCAGCACTGAGCATGTGCAGCACAGCCGTTCGTACAGCAAAATGGCGGCGCCCTTCAAAGACCTTTCATACTACAGAAGGGCTGCTTCTTGTTCTTTTCCGTACAGCAAAATGCCGGCGCCCTATCTGGAGCATGCGCATTTCCGCTGACGCCATTTTGTGACCACCGAGGCTTGCAGCCTCCAAGTACAGTGCCACCTCTGGCCCCTTCTATTCTTGCAAGGAGCGAGGTGGGAGAAGAACAGAACAGAGTTATACATGAAAAGAAGGAATACAACAGTGAGGAAATTATTCTATCTCGGCAAAAGGGACAGATTTGCAAGATGCAGGCTCACTGAATCCAGAAACGGACCCCTAAAATTTTAAATCACAAGATATTTCAGGAAACAGTTTAAAATCATATGATTGGGCTGAAGTGAGGCGAAAAAGGATTAAAGAACGAGATTTTGACGTCGTAAATTAACAGCTCTTAATTGTGCCTTGTCGGGAGACTCAAAAAAGAGCCCTCGCATCCTCCTCCGCGGTGGCCAGGGACACCGAGACCCCGGAGCAGGGGCAGAGCGGCTCCACCGTCATTGCCGCCGCCGCGCTCGCGGGCTGTGCCAACCCGCCAGCCAAGTATGGCCCAGCCCTCTCAGGTTTGGTTTTTCTTCACCGAGAATCAGGTGGTGGTTCTGGTGGTGGTTCGAGTCTTTTTTGCCCTCTGGAGGCATTGAGTCAGCGCGAGAATGAAACGGAGTCTTCAAGGTCTTGTTTTTTCTGGGTTTCTCGCGTGTTTATTATTTCTTATTGTGAAAAACGAGGTTCACTTTCTATGTAGATTTTAAGAGATAAGTTTAATAGAAAGTAAGACAATTAGGAGATAGAAAAAAAGCAAGGTACGGCCGGATGACTTGGCATTCAGCCAAGTCCACATCTTGCTGCATCAGAGACAGTCTTTAAATACCCTTTCTATTGCATCAGTCTGTTGAATATTCTTTTTTTTCTAAAAACTATTTTCCATACTCCTGGAACTGTTTTGCATGGTCCCTCCTCGGGTCTGCCTTTTTAGAGCATGCGTGTTTCTTGGCTGTGTCTTCATTATCACCTCCAGGTTGGGCCTTGGTCCATACTTCCTTCAGGTGGTAGATGCTGATAGTTGGTGTATCAATAGCAGGGTCTTCTCTACGTGCTCACTGGATGTTATCCCGACCAAACAGACAGTTTAAGCACACTATATCAACTACTACCACTATGCCTAGTTTTCTTTACTAATAGCAGAAATAAAAAAACCCTTATATTCTTAATACAATGTTGTTATTCATATGACACACACACTTTGCAAAAAGCCAACTTTATAATATATATCTATAACAAATCCCCCTTTTTGTCTTTTATAATTCATTTGGCTTGAGCCATATTCCTTGTTTTCTACTCTCCATTATTTGTTTATTTCTTTCACAATCCAATTTTGCTTCTTCAAAGGGGTCTTTTACATTATTTTGTTTCTTTAACACCATGATCTTTTGTGCTGTTCCAGATGTAGTCAATTTTGAGTCTGTAGGCATTGTTACCACTTGCATGCCTTGGACTACATTTGTGATCAGCCGAATAAAACGGGATTAAACAAGAAAGAAATATCAGGCCAACAGTAGCACACACAAAAAAAAAATCCTTGTTTTTTCCACCATTCTATTCCCAGTAAATTATCCCACCAGCTGCTTTTTAGCATTGATTCCCACTTTTGGACTGGTACATGAGCTATTTTTCTGATATCATTGACTATATCCAGAACAGCATCTCCATTGTCATCCATTTTCAAACAACAATCTGATGTATTAAATTTTCTACAAACAGTTTTTTTTTTCCCAGTCTTGAGATATCTATTTCTTTTTCTAATTGCTGGTCCAGTTTTGTATACAAATCTTGGAGTGAAATTTGTACAGGGTTTGATTGCTGTGCTGGCTTTGTCTTTTTGTTCACCAGTTGTTCTTTTACTAAGTCTTGGGCTTTATTCCCAACAGTATATGTGAAGCAAATCCATCTTTCCCCTTTTGGACATTTATTTCCCATTATGCATACAGCTATCTAATTTGGATGAGTTATAACAGTGACCATTGATGTGAGTATGGGTGATAAGAAAGGAACCTTGGTGTCTTTCCATATACAATTTTCTATAGCATTTGTGACATGACTTTGTCGATATCCCTTAAGGGAAGAGACACAAAATGAGTGACAGAAAAAGGAATAACAGAGGTCTGGCATGGCTTATACTTCCACCTTCCATGCCTATGGAGTTGCAACCCACAGCAGGAATATATGATCTTCTTGGTGGCAAGTACAGGGGCCAACCCAGTCTTGCCCTCTATTTCCTTGTCACTTTCTTTTTGTTAATTTCTAGGCAAATCGTCTTTAATATTTCCTCACGGTTCCTTAGGTATTTTCCCACTCAACAGGCACTAGTATTTTTAATACACAAAACAAAGTTACTATTTTAGCTGTTCTTAGTTCTTACCAGAATGGGAAATAAATTTGTCACTCAACACTTAAACATTTACATTTAATCCAGCTAATATGTCCAATACTGGGATGAATCAGGCAAGGTATATGGAGGTAGTAACTCTTCTTCTTTTTTGTATAAGTCCTAAGGTGAGAATATGAGAATCCTTTGGCTGAAACAGTCCTGATCCTCCTGTTTGGAGTGGAAGTATTTATTTCAGGGGGGGAATAATGGAGATGTTTCGGAATTCTTCCAGGCTGAACTTGGCCTTATTTCCCAATTAGGTGGTATTCTTTGTATATTTCTTGGATCATTTTAAGTTCCCCATAGTTCATCACCACCCAGTCCTTGTTTAAAAGTTAGTTTTAATATCACCTGGTTTTAGAAGTTATAGTCCATTCCTGTTGGTTCTTCCATGGGTCCTTTAATCTTGCTGGCATTGAATTCAAAACATGCAGCTTTAGTTGTTTGGATATCTGAAAAAAGCATCTTTTGTTATAGGGTTAGAAGAGCTATCAAAGAGATACCTTTTAACCTTCATCTTCATCTACTTAATAAACAACAGTTTCATAATTCAAACATTATTCCTTAGGGTGTTACTTTCAGGTTTTCACACGTCTTATTCATGGCATTTGAAAAAAAAATTAAAATTAATTTCTTAATAACAAAAAAATTCAATCTCATCTATAATCATACAAACTCTGTGTCCCCTTCCCATAGGAACCTTTTTTGTAATGGGAATAAATTAATCCCTTTTTCTCAGTTTTCTTTGGTTTTTATCTTTATATTAGTATGGTGTTTCTTCTTTAAGGGAAGAAGCTCGCTGGCCAGCAGCGTTTATCGTTACTATGGGGACGGTGGCCAAAGCAGGGGCTGCTGAGGCAGGGCTTCCGGTAGAGCTGCTGTAAGCCATGCTGCCGGAACTGGGCTGGGGCATGTCCTGGCATGTCTATCGGAGCCATCCCCCTGACCATGCGGTTGGAGCTGGAGCAGCGGCCATGGATAGTTGGGCAGCCGGTAGTGTGGCAGCGATGTAAGGGGGACAGCCACCGGCACGGTGACCGTGGCAGGCGGGATGGCCGCGCACGGGGGGAGCCCGGGGGCGGTGGCGTGGAAACAGGAGCACGCAGGGGCCACCGGCAGAGATGGTGGAGGTCAAGCTCTTCTTTTTTCTCTCTCCCTTTTCCTCCTGCTCTGTCTCTGGGGTCCCTGATATTTCAAAAATTTCCATCCCCACAGTCCATGTTTCCCCTCCAGCAGGCAGCACATTCTCTTTTCTGGATTTTAGAAATATATCTAAAGCCCTTCAAAAGAAGTGTATTTAGGAGTTATCTCTGTGAAAAATGAAGTTTAAAACAACTCCTAAAAGTTAAAATATAAAGTTAGAAAGTATTAGTTATATTAGTTATAGAAATGTAAAGTTAAATGTTAGAAACTCTTTGTACTCATTTTTGTAATATATCGTGACCTGTCAAGCAAGAATGTCGTTTCCATGGCAACGTAAGACTCCTACACCTCTCTACTCTGTCTGGCTATCTCACCCCCCCTGCCCCCGTCTCCTACTCTAACACCCCTTATGGTAATTAAAGATCCCAGGATGCAACACCTCAGGAAAATCGGGACAACTTCCAAAACAAACAGTAATTAAGACTCTTTAACAACAACTTAAAACAAAAAGAATAATAACAATAAAGACTGAAGAGTACAGGCCAATTGATGCCAGGACCTTTTGATCTCGCCGTGACCAGAAGAGCAATCTGAACATCCGACTCATCAGTGGAAATCACATTGGACTGGAATTGTCGGGAGCATGCTCCCGTGAGGGGGGGAGGCTAATTCCCCACTCGGCTGTGTGCAGCAGCAGAGTGTCCAGCCCCCCCCTCCTTCTCAGCACTGCGGTGGAGGCCACCCCACCCCCCTGAGGCGCCTGCTTCTAAAAGAGCTGATACTTTAATAAAGGCATTTAAGGGAGGAAACATCGTCTCCTGCCCAATTTTTCTGACCTGGGATCTTGTCCCAGCCACTGGGGTTTTGCTTCAACCCCTGTTTTTTTTTTCTTCTTCTTCTGGGACCTCGTCCCAGACCAGGGGGTTCAAACCTTCCCCCCGCACCAGTATCCAGTTTTCCCAGTGGATTGTGTGGGAAAACTATTGGCTCCTTTCCTGAGGGGTTCAACCCCTCCCTGTGACCGTCCCAGCCACTTGGGGTTTCTCACCACCCCTTTTTTCCCTGGGACTCGGTCCCCCTGGTACTCTTGTCCCAGTCACCCGGGGGTCACTTTCACTCTTATACCTTTTGCTTCGCCTCCGTACTGGCCATCCCTCTCACGAGAGAATGGAACCGCAGCTTAGGAAGCTTACCACAATCACTTCACCAGTCTGGGGTACCCTGCCAGTATCTCATTCTCACACCATACAGACCCCCTTTAACCCGCTCCCCTAAGAAATACTTACAATCCTTTTTCTTTCTTAGGTCCGTCATGCATGAGGTTTTTATGGAGCAAAAAGTACTGCAGTTTTAGGGAGCCCTCTTCCCTTTTTTCTTCTTGCTTTTTTCTATCTCCTTGCTTGCCTCTTCAGGTGTTTTAGCTGCAATTCCCAGTACTCACCAGGAAAAACAAAGTTTCGGGCCACCAAAAATCTAGGCGGAGGCGCCTTCCCTTGCTCTGGATTTCCTGGGGTTCAGGGATGAGGTATATCCCGGCAAAGAGCCCCCAAATTGTGAAAAACGAGGTTCACTTTCTATGTAGATTTTAAGAGATAAGTTTAATAGAAAGTAAGACAATTAGGAGATAGAAAAAAAGCAAGGTACGGCCAGCCAGGTGACTTGGCATTTAGCCAAGTCCACACCTTGCTGCATCAGAGACATTCTTTAAATACCCTTTCTATTGCATCAGTCTGTTGAATATTAATTTTTTTTCTAAAAACTATTTTCCATACTCCTGGAACTGTTTTGCATGGTCCCTCCTCGGGTCTGCCTTTTTAGAGCATGCGTGTTTCTTGGCTGTGTCTTCATTATCACCTCCAGGTTGGGCCTTGGTCCACACTTCCTTCAGGTGGTAGATGCTGATAGTTGGTGTATCAATAGCAGGGCCTTCTCTACGTGTTCACTGGATGTTATCCCAACCAAACAGACAGTTTAAGCATACTATATCAACTACTACCACTATGCCTAGTTTTCTTTACTAATAGCAGAAATAAAAACCTTATATTCTTAATACAATGTTATTATTCATATGACACACAGACTTTGCGAAAAGCCAACTTTATATATCTATAACAGAAATCAAAGCCTGTGTCTTCCTGGGCTCTGTGCCAGGCACCTCCCCTGGACAGACACCCCCTGTCCAGGTTTCAAACCCTCTTGCTCGCGTCCCAGACCTCCCTGCCGAGGTCTGTGGGCCTTCCAGGGTGCCTAGAGAGGTGCCCTGGACTCCGACACAGCCCCTGCCTGACATCCCTCCCGAGCCCAGCCAGCTTGGCCGTAGGGAACCCAGCCACCACCAAGAAGAACAACGTGATCTACCACAGATAACCTGCAACTTGACATATCACAACAGGATGATTGTAGTTACAGGCATGTCGGACACTGGCGCAGGAATTGGAGGAGCTGCATTGTGTTTGCAAAGTGAATCTACAATTGCAGTTACAGGGCCAGAAAGGAAAATGGTAGCAATTCATTCCCTTATACTGCAAAAACCTATCACTACTGTGAGGAAGAGCTGCTATCACAATGGATAGTAAAAATAGAAGTAAATTTTTAATTGGAGTCATGGATGCATTTACCACTCTAAAACTAACTTGGAAGACAAATAATCCTGTTTAGGCAGATCCGGGTAGAAAAAGAGCCAAGAGCAGACAGCTTCGCAGGGAAATGAAAAAACTTTGTCAGAAATCTCAAAAAAGGGAGTAACAGCAATCCAACAACCCAAAAACTTACTAAGAAATACAGGAGGAAATAGAAGAAACTTGAATATATTGTACAGGCATTTGCAAAATGCTGCAAAGTTGAATAGATGTTTACCAAACTTTAGGTTGTCTTTTTTTAGTAAACCTGCAGTTACTATGAGTTATACTCAAGGTTGTATTTATATTTTAATATAAATTAAGGGTTGATAGAGCTAAGCATAATTAAGCTCCACTATGTTTTGCTTAGAGTACTGTTAAGTTATATGTTATTGCTATAGTATCCGGATGCTAAGTTGTCTTCAGATTAATTTTTATCAAGTTTAAGAGTAGTTTAATTCAAAATTCTTCTTAAGTTTTGTTAAGAGATGCTTCTCTAAATTTCAAAGTATAGTTGGTTTTTTTAAGACAAAATGCAACTCCACCTGAAGCAGCTGTGATGACCTGCTAATGAACACGTTTGTAGGCAGAAGAGGATGCAGTTTGTTTATATGCCTTGCAAACACGTTGATATGGGTTTTTTTTAAGTTAATTCTGTTTTTTGAATGAATTCTAAATTTTTTGCAGTTTTAAGGTTGCTGGAGAGATAAGAAGCAGTAGATGCAGTGCCTTATTACCTATCAAAGATTTCAACATAATCTGATTTCTTAAACAAGAATGTTGGCAAATTTGCCAGATGAGAAAACACAGGGTACAGTTGCAAGAAGCTACTCAGCTGTTCCGCAGTCTGCCAAATTACACATTATTATATTTGTTTTTCAGTAACCCTGCACTTTAAGAAGCTTTACTAAATTCTTGTTTTGGTGAAATTTGCAGTTGCCATGGGTTTTTCTCATAACTGATTTACTTATAAGTTTAATATGCTTGTTGAGACTTTTATCCCTCCAGTATACCTTCATGCAGTTATTCTACTTACGGATTATTCACTTTTTCATTTTATTTTTGTGTTAAGAATAGTAGAATAAGCTACATCTTATCATGTTTATAGTTGTATTGAGTATGATGGTTGACGTTGACTTTTCTTCAGTGTACCTTATGTTTTCCTGAAGTAATAATTGAGCTACATTTTATTAATTTGAAGTCCTTTTAGGGCAGAGTTCTATTGAGTTCATCTTGTTGAGCTTCATTGCTGTCTAAATTCATTTATGCCAGGTTTGAGTGTTGTTCAGTCTGAGTTAGTATGTCTTTTCCTAGTCAGTTGTTTGGTGTTTTTCTTTTTTATGCTTCCTGATACCCATGGGTTGTGGCCGTAAAGGCTGTGCAGGAGGCAGGACTGTTTGGGCTGTTCTGTGTTTTCTAGGGGTTGTCTATGCCTGTTGATGTCTTTGAGCTTGAGTGGAAGGTGGAAGCTTTTGGGGACCTTAGTAAAATATCTTGGACACTTAATAAGCAAAGGTAGCTGAAAGCTAAACCCTGAGAAGAATGCAGGGATTTTATCTCTTCCCCCTCCCTCTTCAAAGAAGGAAGTTAGAAGGCTGCTCAGATTATTGGGATATTGTAGACTATGAATCGAAGGGTATACACAGGTAGTAAAATTTTTGTATGGAAAACCGACCAGAAGGGTGGATTTTATGTTCAACAGTGATAGGGGAAGAATGTCTCTGGCACATTGGGAACAATTTTCTTAGTGAAGTAGGAAATACTCCCTGTAAGAGATATAAAGTTTTTAATGGAACTTTTACATGGTGGATCCCAGAGGAACCAACTCAGTACTGGACTCAAGGAAAAGCAAAAGAGGGAAATTGTAAATATAATAATGAAATTGGACTTTTTCAATGTAATAATACAGGCAAGAATCCTTACTATGGGTGTTGCCCTGATTCAAAAGCTTTCTAATATTTCTAATATTGTCTTTTTATTAAAACTTTAAAATTTTACCAGGAAAGTGAACCTTGTTTTTCACACTGCCAAAGATGTGTCCTGAACAGAGCAGGCTATCTGTTCAAATACACTTAAACTCATACACATTTATGAAAGTTTCAACATCGTCTATACATATTCAGAACCTATCCCCACCTACTCTCGCTTCGTATATTTATCGGCTTTCTGTCGGTCTTCACTTGCGCATTGTCTCCTGGTGGTCTCGGGTGGGGGTCACTGTGAGAAAAATTGGGCAGGAGACGATGTTTCCTCCTTTAAATGCCTTTATTAAAGTATCAGCTCTTTTAGAAGCAGGCGCCTCAGGGGGGTGGGGTGGCCTCCACCGCAGTGCTGAGAAGGAGGGGGGGGCTGGACACTCTGCTGCTGCACACAGCCGAGTGGGGAATTAGCCTCCCCCCCTCACGGGAGCATGCTCCCGACAATTCCAGTCCAATGTGATTTCCACTGATGAGTCGGATGTTCAGATTGCTCTTCTGGTCACGGCGAGATCTAAAGGTCCTGGCATCAATTGGCCTGTACTCTTCAGTCTTCATGGTTATTATCCTTTTTGTTTTAAGTTGTTGTTAAAGAGTCTTAATTACTGTTTGTTTTTGGAAGTTGTCCCGATTTTCCTGAGGTGTTGCATCCTGGGATCTTTAATTACCATAAGGGGTGTTACAGTAGGAGACGGGGGGCAGGGGGGTTGAGATAGCCAGGCCGAGTATAGCGGTGTAGGAGTCTTACGTTGCCATGGAAACGACATTCTTGCTTGACAGGTCATGATATATTACAAACATGAGTACAAAGGGTTTTTAACATTTAACTTTACAATTCTATAACTAATATAACTAATACTTTCTAAATTTATACTTTAACTTTTAGGAGTTGTTTTAAACTTTATTTTTCACAATTCCCCCCTCTCTCTATTTGATCGGGCTTTTGCCCGCATCAATTTCTGTCGCTTGGTTTATAGGAGCTCACTTTCTTTTTGACTCTGAAATTGGCAATATATTTGTTCTGCTGTTTCGAGTTTAGCTTCTTCTTGAGTTTCTAATTTCATGATATGTGCCGGCCTGTTAGTGTTTTGGAGACTGGCTTGGACTGTCGCTGTTACAGTACGAATAAGACAAGGGATAACACAAGGGAGGAGGAGGATACTGGCCAGTGCAGTGCCTATTATAAAGACTACTTTCTTCCACCACGCTCCTTTTAAGGACCAAAAGCTGTCCCACCAATCCATGGACGCAATAGGTTTCCATTCTTGATTACCTACATATGCTATTTTCCTGATTTCTTTTGAAATGTTTCGAATTACCTCACTTTTGTCATCGATTTCCAAGCAGCATTCTGAGGTGTTGAATTTTCCACAGATGCCTCCTTCATTTGCCAATAGATAATCTACAGCCAATCTAATTTGGTACACCACTGCTTTAGTTTGTGTCAACTGGTTGCTTATGTAATCCAATGCCAATGCTGTTTTATTAGAAATTATTTCTAATACTGCTTGGAGTCGAATTATACGATTTAACATGTAAATTGGTGTTTGGTACCCCCAGGACCCATCCTGTGCCCATGTTGCTGGTCCATAAGTCTTTATAATTTTCTCTGGAGTCCAGACTTCTCCTTTCCAGGTTTGCTCACTCCCCTGGTCAATTGTGGTTCTTTTCTTTCGATTGCTTTTTCTTAAGGTGTCATAAAGGGGGATACCTAGTTGTTGTCCGGATTTGCGTGGAAGAAGGAAGAAAGCCGGCTTTATGATGCCAATAGTGCAACTACCTGACCAGTCCCCGGGGAGGTGTGTGTAAGCCCGGTTCCCACAAATCCAAAATAAGTATCTTGGTGCTTTCCAAAAAGAATCTTCTATATTAAATGGGTGTTCCCAATACTTTGAAATATCTTTCATTGCCCAGAAGGGGTTAATGTTATTAAATTCATCTTTGCATTCATGTAATTGGTAGTCGGAATGGTAAACACACCAAATTCTTTTCTTAATAGCCCAATATGTCTCCGGTTTTGTAGGGACCCATTCTTCAAGGAATTCTCTCACTGTCAGATATCTCTTACAAGGTATTTTCCCCACAAATGTCTGGTACCTTTTGCCTACTCTTCTTATACACTCCTCTCCTATTACAGTCGCCTTTAAATCCCACTGTTCTTTTGGTCTTTCTTTCCCTTTTGGAGGTGCTTCCCTTAGTTGTCTCCATCTCAGAATGTCAAGTGGTGTTAAGCTACTCCCTTCCCAAGGCCATACATCAGCCATCTGAGTGTTCCCACATATCCAGCAGTTTGTCAGGTTTAACTCATGGCTAATCTTTTCCATGAGATCAACAAACAGATTCTTTTCTAGGGGTTCACTTATTTCACTTTTGTTCCACATTACTGGCTTTTCTTTTATGAGGTCAGCAACTCCATTTAAATTGTTTAGTTCTTCAAAACAAACCCATTCTCTGACAGGGCATTCCCCAACTAGGCGCCGTCTAAAGTCGGTAGCACTTTTGGCAACCCAATATTTCTTTCCATTTTCTACACAGGTGGAAAGGGTGGCTATATCCAAACAGGTAGGATCAACGTGGGTGTGAACCCTTATCAGCGACTGCAGGTTTTCCCCATCATATATGGGCTGGTAGCATTTGGTGCATGCTCCTTCTGACAGCTGAACCATTAGCGCGGCCACTATCAGCTTCTCCAAGAGTCTGATACGAACCTTTTTGGTCTCGCTCAGTCTTGCCTCTTGGATTCGGTCTTTTGACAGCTGAACCATCAGCACAGTACCTATGAGCTTCTCCAAGAGTCTGATACGAACCTTTCTGGTCTCGCTCAGTCTTGCCTCTTGGATTCGGTGGCCTTTATGGGGTACCTGTAAGGCTTCACTAGGTCCATTCATACCCACTCCTACTTCAAATTTGGTCTTTGTTGAGTCATGCTCTGTGAGAGAACGGTAGTAATTTTGATTCTTATCCATTATTAACTTTTAACAATAACACTTTAAAACCACTATAAAACTTGAAACACAAAACATAATAGAACTTTTTACAATACACCAGCAACTTGTTCACTGTAAATACTTCTTATCAGTCTTTAGTCTTATTAACCAGTCCCAGCTTTCTTTTTCAAAGTAAATTTGAGTGGGTTCGAGCTCTTGGACACAGTCCACTCAGGTCGATTGGTGGTTGCAACGGTGGGTTCCGCGTCTGGGGTATTATTTGTAGGTGGGAGGGGTCCCTTGACTCGAGTGAAGTGGGTCCAGCCCTTCTCTTGGGTTTTCACAGCTGTATGTGTGGTCAGCAGGACCTGAAAAGGACCCTCAAATTTAGGGGTTAGTGGGGCATTGGTCCATGTTTTTATGAGCACCCAGTCTCCAGGTTTTATCTGATGGAGGTCAGTGTCCAGAGGCGAGGCTTGAGGAAGATGCCCTCTTTTTCTAAGGTCTGCTAACGTGTTGCTAATTGTTCTTATATAATTTTGGGCTTCTGCCTCCCCGTCTAGGTAATCTCCAGCGCTGTAGGGAGTTAACAAGAAGGGGAGTCCAAACATCATCTCATAAGGTGATACTCTTATATCAGACCTGGGACGTACTCTGATCCGCAGAAGGGCTAGAGGCAGGCACTTGAGCCAATTCATGCCTGTCTCGGCAATTAATTTGGTTAATACATTTTTGAGGGTCTTATTCATCCTCTCAACTCTTCCTGAACTTTGGGGGTGCCATGGGGTATGAAGCCTCCACTTAATTCCTAAAGCTCGTGTAGTTTCTTGTACCACTTGCGCTGTGAAATGAGGACCTCTGTCAGAATCTATGTTGTTTACTAGACCATATCTGGGGATAATATTTTCTAGCAATATTTTTACTACCTCTTGGGCTGTTTCTTTTTTTGTAGGGAAGGCTTCAACCCAATGGGTTAAATGATCTGCAATCACCAATAGGTGTTTGTAACCTTGTACTGCTGGCATCTCAGTAAAATCAATTTATATGTTCTGGAAAGGCCTAAGGGCTATTGGCCTTCCTCCCAATTTGGTTTTTCTCATAACTTTTTGATTTATCTTTTGGCAAAGGGGGCATCCTTCTGTGATCATCTTAGCTAAATTATACACTCCTACACACAGATGTTCTCGTAGAAAGTGGTCACAGAGCCCCTGCGTACCCCAGTGCGTCAATGCATGTATTTCTTCTAATACTTTTCGAGCTAGCGCTTTGTTCAAAAACTTTCTCCCATCTGGGGCTAGCCATTCCCCTTGTTGCCCCTGTTGCAATTCTAGGTCTTTTATGGCTTTTAATTCTACTTGATCATAAATTGGTTTCCCTACTTCGTTGTCTGGAGTGCTGTGAAGGGCAAAGATCTTCACTGCATCCCCAGGACTCTGGGCCGCTAGTTTGGCAGCTTGATCAGCAATTTGATTACCTTTTCCCTCAAAGGTATTTCCCTTCTGATGTCCTCTTACATGCACAACTGCAATCTCTTGAGGTTTCATCAAGGATTCTAACACCAATTTAATTAGCTCTTTATGGATCAAGTTTTTTCCTTTAGAATTGAGATACCCCTTTTTTTTTTCCCAGATTTTGCCAAATGTATGCACTATCCCAAAGGCATACCGGGAGTCTGTGTAGATAGTTCCTTGGTCTTGTTTTAATAGGTCCAATCCCCTCTTGAGGGCATAAATTTCACAACACTGGGCTGACCAGTTAGATGGTAATTTTCCTTTTTCTATGACTTTTAAATTGTCTTCGTTAGTACCTTCTACTACTGCATAACCTGAGAATCTTTTCCCTTTGTCCACTCTAGAGGATCCATCTGTGAATAACAACCTCCCATATGGCAACGGTATGTCTTCAAGATCCTCTCTTGTTTTTGTTTGTAAATCAACAACTTCTAAACAATTATGTTCTAAGTCTGGTGTAGGTTCTCCTGAAAGAAATTGTGCTGGATTTAAAATTTTTGATGTGGTTAGTTCTACATCCCTAGCTGTGGTTAGAATTATTTCATACTTCAACATTCTAGAATCGGAGAGCCACTGGGCAGCTTTTTGACTTAACACCGTCTTTAAATCATGAGGGGTGTGTATTACAATTTTCCCTTGCAGGGTCAACTTCTGGGCTTCCTCCAGGAGAATTGCTGTCGCA
>JANPWX010018825.1:0-14237 GCA_024734555.1 Trochalopteron elliotii | reverse complement strand
AGTGGGGACAGGGACAGGCAGACACCTCTCACAGACTGAACTCCAGCCCTGCTGGCTCTGTCCTGACCCTGAGAGCACAGAGTGACTCCCCTAAAGCACAGCAGCTGAGCTGGCAGGACACAGCAGCCCCCAGCTCTGCCAGGGACTGGGATGAGAATCCCAGCCCAGGGAGGGAGGATGGCAGTGGATGTGCAGGAGCTGCAGTGAGCAGCAATGGGGACAGGGACAGGCAGACACCTCTCACACACAAATCCAGCCCTGCTGGCTCTGTCCTGACCCTGAGAGCACAGAGTGACTCCCCTAAAGCACAGCAGCCCCCAGCTCTGCCAGGGACTGGGATGAGAATCCCAGCCCAGGGAGGGAGGGTGGGAAGGAGCCCAGTCCCACCTGCTGGCTGAGCCCTCCCTGCCCCTCAGGATCCCGGGGAATGATGGATTGGGTGAATCTACGGCTGTTGCCTCAAGCACTCGACAGTGGGGAGAGTTATGTGACACTTTATAATCAGTATGGATTCCACAGAGCCAGAAACTCGGCATGGCCAGAAAAAAAATAATCTCCCATTCATCAGGAGTGCTCCAGGAGCCAGAGCAGCCACGAAGAGCACAATGATTTTTGATGTTCATTGACTCTCATGCAGCTCCTCGGTTCAAAGGAAGAATGGCTCCTTATTCTTTTTGATTTCTGGATCACAAACATCCTTCCTCACAAACTGTCCCTGCAAGAGCTGCAGTTTTGCTTTGTCCCCTTCTCCACCTGACTTCCCTCTCATTTTTAAGAATAACGGATTTTTTTTAATCCATCTATAAAAATAATATTGGCAGCAACATCTGACCAGAGCTGTTGGCTGCTTTTCCTCACAGAAATTGCTGTGACTCCAGGGTTCTTGTTCTCCTGCCAGAGCTGAGTCCCAGCAGCTCTTGGGCTGCAGGACCAACACCTCAAACACTGATGTCAAACACTGTCACATCTTTATTTTTGGCACATCACAGATCTTACTTCTATCGTTGTCTCCAAAAATTTTGAGAGGCTGTAAAGCCAACAAAGCAATGATAACCTACATGGATGATCAGCATTCTCCTAATGAAAGACATCCCAAGATTTAAGCTATAAAAGATGCAAAAATAAGCGTGCTCACACCGCAGGAGTTCTGATAACTGAATTTATTTCTTTTGCCTCTGCACTTCACTTTGGGAGTGTACTACTGCCACTAATGACTGCAGGAGAGAAGGAAACAGTTTTAATCTGAATGATTATTCTCCCTCTGTTGCCTGGAGAAATGGATTTAAGAAGTTTACAGGCATTGCTGGATTGTTTGTTTTGGCTCCAAGCCAGGGGAGCCACACTCTCCCCTCCTTGGTGTGTTGGGGATGTCACCACGGCTGCTGTGGCTGCATCCAGTGGCAGGGAAAACCTTGCTGGCTTTGTGGGGACAAGACAAAAAAACCTCTCTGAAATGTCAGGTTCCACTGATGGGCGCAGGGGGCATTAAAACCTCACAATTAAATGGTGTATCCTGCTTTTCGTTGTTGTTGTCCTTGCACAGAAATACAAAATACAGGGGGGAAGCTGTGCCTGGTGCCAGAGGAGCTTGGTAAATACAGGCCTGGAAGAGTGGTGGTGCTTTGATCACTGCTTCCCTTATCAGCCCCCGGCTGGAATTACAGCCTAAGCTCCTTACCGGGAGCTTTTCACTGCCCTGCATTCTGCGAGAGCTGCCTCAGGTCTTACAGAAAGGTTTAATCTTCAGACCACTGAGAAAGGCATTGCCACTGCCCCTCTCCCTTGCTTTCAGAAGGTGGAATCCCGGTGAATAAAGTAAATAAAGGAATCCTCAGCGCTTTGCTGAGGTGTGATCCTGGGGCAGCCAGCCTCCCTAGGGCGTGCTGCAGGGAATGTTCACCCCTGCTCCTGCCCCACAGCAGCAGTAATTAACCAGGCACAGTAATTAGCCTCTGAAAGGGCACACTCTTCTCCTCCAAGGTTCAAGTGGAGCCAGACCCTCTCCAGCCTCCAGCGAGGTGGCACAGCTGGCAGGGCTCAGCCCCTCACCCTACAGGAGCCTGAGCCCCTCAGAGCCTGCCAGTGCTGCTGGGCTTATGGTTTATATTAAATAACTCCACTGCTGAGACAAGAGCTGAGGGGAGGCCTGTGCTGCACATCCTGAACCCCTCCCAGCCTGCCAGTGCTGCTGGGTTTNGAGTGCTGGTTCAGATTTCTGTCTTTATCTCCAAGGGGACAGCACCCAGAGGGAGCTGTGCCTCTGGAGCCAGCACAGGGCTCTGCCAAACCTGCTGGAAACAGCTCAGGGGAGGAGACACATCCTCAGCTGCCACAACAGGGGGACAACAGGACACCAAACATCCCCACAGAGCAGGATTCATACCCACACACCCCTGTAAATCCCATCCAACCTTCATTTGTTCCCCTGCTAACTGCTCCAAGAGCCAGCCCCACACAGGAGCTGCTCCCCTGGTGAGAGCCAGGGGTGACTTTCTGCAGGGTATCTCAATGACTGAGTACACAAAAGCAGCTGAAATCCAATTATGATCCACTTGGACCCCTGCCAGCCTGCAGATGAAGTTGCCAAATTACTTTCCATTAACTTTTATGTTCCCCACAGCCATCCAGCCTTCCCCCCAGCTCAGCCCTTTGCCAGTAAGTGTTTAATTGCCAACCTTCCTTTCCCAGCTCTCTCAGGGTGGCCTGGTGGCCCTGCACCCCTTCTGTCCCCTGGGTGCCACAGCAAGGCCAGCACCTAATGCAAAAGGCTGGATCCAAAAATCCACCTCAGCCTAAAAATAACCCTTCCCTCAGCTCTCACAGTCCCAGAGGGGACAGCTCCAGACCAGAACATGTCCCAGAAATGCTGGATGCCTCTAAACCCATGGGCAAAGCTGTAGAGCCATTAAAGGAAAACCTTTTCTCCAGACACCATCCTTGGAAGGTTTTGGGACTGAAATGGAGAAATCTCTGAGCAATGTGGAACAGAGGCCTCCAGACCTTCCCACCTGAGTTACTCAGTGATTACAGCAACTTCTCCTTGCAGCTCCCCTCTTTTCCTTGCACCCCACACCCCCCATTTAGGAAGCATCAGTCTTCCTTTATGGGATGTCCAGCTTGGAGCACTTTTATCACTGCAGTGAGATCCAGTATCAGCCTTGTCGAGGGGAAAAAAAAAAAAAAAAAAAAAAAAAGAGAAAAAAGGCAAGAATGATGCAGGAGAGTGGTGAAAAATGTGAGAGGCTTCCAGCCCAGCCACTAAGGAAATTTAAGTGGTCTGATGTCAAATCATCACCATTTCCGTAAGCAGGAGGCTGTCAGCTGATGGATGAGGAAGCACCAGCATCTCTATTCCGCAGGCAGGAGAGGGACTAAGGCTAAAATATCACCGTGCTTGGTGTGACAGTCTCACTTAAAGTCACCGGGGTTGTCAGTGTTTTCCTCCGGAGACCGGTGCCGCAGAAATTCGGTTACTCAGCCTGGGAAATTGCCTCTCAGTCATTCTGCTGGGCTGATTAATTAGGCTTCTTTAGCGAAAACATCAGAGAAACAAAGATCTAACACCTGGTTTACCCACCCTGGGGACAGTGACACACCCCTGTGTCGGCACTTGTGCTTCAGGGAAGAGCTGTCCGCCAGAGGAAGAGGAGGGCAGGGCCACGAACACTGAAATCAGGGAATCCTGCTGCTGGGCACTGCAGAAATGCGGCACAAAAAAAGGTTCAACCGTGTAATTTCTGTCCCATTAAAATCAGCTTTCCCCCCCTGGGGGTCACTTCAATCCCAGCATTAGTCGCACATTTCCAGCACACAAAACCCGCCTGTTGAAACGCCACACTTCCATTAGCACATCCTCATTTACCTGGGGATTTTCTGCCCGGCATTTCTCCTGCCCGCAGGGGCAGAGGCTGGCGGTGCGAGCAGGGTGCAGATAATACCGGGAATCTATAAATACCACTTGGAAATATCCTCTTTGATAACATCAGGCCAGATTTCAGAAGTTATTTACTCCGAACAGCGGCTAACTCCACAAATAATCCTGCCAACTGCTCCAGGATTTCTTCTAACGCCAGTGGACGATGGGTGGCAGAGGGGACCTGGGGAGGTCACACGGGTTTGTCACCACTACCTGTGCCCCTGGGCAGCCCTTTTTTATCCAAAAAAGCCACACAGCCCGGGGGGGTTGGGCTCTGCCTTCCCACCAGGAGGTCCCCGAGTGCTTCCACAGGAATTACACAAGAATTTGGCTCTTCAGAAACAGCCTCAGGTACCAAACCCAGAGGCTGCTCCAGCTCAGGGGATGCAAAATCCCTTCCCTGCTTCCCTATCAAGGAGGGCCAGGGCTGTGGAGGAGGCAGATGTGCTGCCGGCACTGAGCTCACCACACCCTCCTGGTGGGGCAAAACCATCTTTTATTTCAGCATCATGGAATCTTTCAGATTGGAAAAGCCCTTCAAGATCAGCGAGTACAATTATCACCCCCAGTGCCACATCCACACGGCTTTGAAATCCCTCCAGGGATGGGGACTGCACCCCTGGCCCTGGGGACCTACTCACTGTCCCAGAGTCCAGCCCAGTCACAGAACTCAGGAGACATCCCCTGATGCAGCACAGCAGTCAGACAGTGCCCATGGCCATTAAACCCCCAGCCCACGGCTGGGGAGAGCAGTAACCCAGATTCTGACACCCGGGAGGGCTGAGATTTGCAGCCTTCCCTTGGACTCCATTTCCAGCACTGCCCAAAATAACAGCTCAACGGGGGAGGATGCTCCTGGCAGGAATTCCAGGTCAGGTACAGCAGGCCCAGCAAGGAAGGGAAGGACAAATCCTTGCTCCAAATCCACACCTTCCCTGCTCAAACTCATCTCAGGACCCCCCAGTTTGGGAACACAGCAGCCCCTTCAGGGGAGTCCCACAGGCACACAAACCTCCATGGGCTCCTGCTCCCAAATCCCAACTCCTCCACGAGCACAGCTCCCCTCGAACCACGGCACTGCCATCGGTAATTACGATGACAATTTCTCCTCTGCTTTGATGTTGCTTTTCTTGTCAAGAGAGCAGAGGGTGGAGTTGGGTTTCTGTTGTTTGTGCTTGAGAAAGGCTCGTTATAATGTGCTTAGGGACGTAGATGTTTTAAGGATCTTTTCAAGTTTTTTTTTCCCCCCCCTATTTTTCAGATTAATTTACTTGAAGGATCATCAGGGGACCAACCCACATGTGCATTTCACACTGCGTCGTTTGGTTTTGAACCAGAAGCAGGATTTTAAACAAAACTGAGTGGGTTTTTGTGCTGAGCCACATTAACAGAGGCGGGAGGCGAGGGCTGGATCCTGAGTCAAGCACGGCTCTGCAAGGCAAAGGCTGCACCCATCACCCTTGGAACCATGGAACATCCTCAGTGGGAAGGGACCCACAGGGATCACCCAGCCCAGCTCCTGAACCCGCACAGACACCCCAAATCCCACCCTGGGCATCCCTGGCAGTGCTGTCCAAAGGCTCCTGGAGCTCTGGAGCTGTGCCCATTCCCTGGGGAGCCTGGGCAGTGCCAGCACCCCCTGGGGGAAGAGCCTTTCCCTGATCTCCAAGCTAACCCTGCCCTGGCTCAGCTCCAGCCCTTCCCTGGCTCCTGTCCCTGTCCCAGAGCAGAGGTGGGAGCTGCAGCCCCTGATGAATCTCCCCTCAGTCCCCTCTCTCCAGCCAGGTGCCCTCAGCCACCCCTCACCTGGCCCCTCCAGACCCCTCCCCATCTCTGTGGCTCCCTTTGCTACTCTCCAATGGCTTAAATGTCCTTTTCTAAACAAAACTGCCCCCAGGACTGGGGCTGAGGCCACCCCAGTGTAGAGCAGAGTGGGACAGCCCCTCCCTGGATGCTGTTCCTAATCCCCCAGGACAGGGATGTCCCCTTGGCTGTCCCACTGCTGGCTCCTCTTCCCCTTGGCAGCACCAGGACCCTCGGGGTCCTTGTCCTGCACACACAGGGGATGAGGAAATCCTTTCCTCACAGCCTGGCCAAGGGTGTTCTCTGGGACACAGTGTCAGGGAAAGCTGAGCTGAACTGGAGCCACGAGTGTTTCCTGAGCACAGGAGCTGCTCGTGGTGCTGATCAGAGAGGATTCTCCTGCGCAGGCAGGGCTGGGGCTGCTCAGCTGCTGACAGAGCCAGCACAGCTGCACACACAGCTCACTGGCTGTGTTCTGGGGGCTGGGGAGGCCCTTCAGGACCTTCTGGATAAATCAGCACCGCATTAGGGACAACACTGACCTATATTCCATCCTGGTGGAGCTGCTCCAGAGCCTTTCCAGGCGCCCCAGCAGAGGGAAAAGCACCGTGCACAACCAGCCCTCCAAGGTGGAGAGCACGAGGAGCTGCTGCAGGCTCAGGAGCTGATTTGCAAGAATTCACAGGAAGGTTTAACAGCTCTTTTATCTTTGGCTCCCTTCTGGTGTTATTTCAACATTGATTTGCATAGTCAATATAAAACTCTTTACATCTAAACTGCCTGCAAGGATGACACCATCAATCCTCAGCTCTATTCACAAAATTTATTATTTGTTTCAATTTAAGAGAGATCATTGCCGGATTACACAGTTGCTGATGAGGATTTATATTTACATTTACAGCAAGCAAAATACATGTCTTCATTTTTTTTTTCCTTAAGTCATCTCCACCGCTGTGAAAGAGGGAACCAAAATAAAATCAGTGTGTACACTCTCCTGAATGCCTGCAGATCCTGTTCTGCCTCATCTTCCCTTCAGACAATATTGCAAATTAGTCAGCATCTGTATCACAGCAGAGCATGAGCTCGATCATGAGGCAGAATTAAAGGATATTACTGAGACAGCCTTAATCTGACGTGGCTGTGAAATGGAATGCTCAGATGGGATGGAAAACTGGGATGCAAAAGGCCCCCAGTTGTGCCTCTGTGTCATCACATCAGACACCCAAAATCCACCCCACACACAACACAAGTGGAGCAACTCCCAGCCATGGATTCACCCCCACACAGCTGCAGGGCATGGAAAACATGGCTGGAGGGATTAGTGGGCAAAGGAACCCAGTTCCAGGAGATATCACACTGAGCCAGCCTGACCTGTTGAGCAGCATCAAGCCTGTGATGCAGCACATTTCACCAAACAAGTCTCTTAACAAAAATCTCATGGGATTTGGGAAAAAAAAAAAACAAAAACCAATGCACAAAATAACAGGGATGCATCACCAAACCAGCTAAACTCTGCTTTCCCACGTAACTGAGGAGAGAAAATAACTGAGCTGTGATAATATTCTACAGCACCCACAGAAGTTCATAAAAGTTACAGCTTCTCTGAAATAAAAGGAGTTTGAGTGTGAAACGACCTGAACAGAAGCTGAGTGGTGAGTTCTGCCTTGGAAAAAAAAATAAAGCAAAACTGTTTTCCAGGACAACAGCAGGAGGAATGCTCCATCCCCAGTGCTCTCCGTGGGCAGGTGGAGCTCCTTGGAGCACTGGTGTGATCACAGCAGGAACCTCCTGCCTGCCTGGACCTGCCAACACCTGCACTGCCCCCCTCCCACAGCAGGGACAGGCAAAAACATCCACCCCAAGAACACCCAAGTGAGAACTGAGTTATCTGATCTGATGTGCGAAGCAGAAAATGTGCAAACACAGCCCAAATCACTAAAGCTGCACAGCGAGCTGCTCCCAAAGCTCCCAGCTCCAGCCTGGATCCACCTGAGCCTGACAGGGGACCGGGGGGAGAAAGGTGCAGTTCATCTGTCTGAATTATCACCTCCAGAAATAACAGAGCCTCTAACGACTGCTCCATGACCTAAACAATCAGCACAGGGTTAACAGAGATGGAAGCAGCTCTCTCTCATCAAACCTGCTCAAAGCAGGACGAGCCCTGGCCTCTGACTGGAGCCCTTGGACAAGTGACTCATGCTCCAAAGTGTCCCCATTCACCTGGTTTGTCTTTGTTCCCTCCTGTGTTTTCTCTTCCAGTTACCTGCAGTTAGTAGAAGTGTCTGATAAAGGAACAGCCCTGGCACAGGGTGCCCAGAGCAGCTGTGGCTGCCCCTGGCAGTGCCCAAGGCCAGGCTGGAGCAGCCTGGGACAGTGGGAGGTGTCCCTGCCATGGCAGGGGTGGGAGTGGATGGGATTTAATTCCAACCCAAACCCTTCTGTGCCTCAGAACTGCTGGGAACGGGTGTTTATCCCAAAAAGTGCAACTCTGCAGCTCCCAGAGATCAGCTCCCACTGTCCCTGTTCTGTTGCTGGAGCAGACAGGCAGGGAAGGAGCCCAAGCCCAGCAGAGGATTCTGACATTTCCTGGTTTCACCTGTGTTTACATCAAACCTTCAGCCTGCTATCAACTCACTGACTCCAGGCAAGGAGAAAGCCAACCCTACAAACATCTCCCCCTTGGTACCTGCTCCAGGATTGCTCAGATCCAAGGCAGTGATACAGATCTGAGCTGAGGAACATCTGACCTCTTACTCACTCCCAGACAGATTTGCCCAAGGCAGCTTTGGTGCAGAGTCACAGCAAGCTACTAATGCAAAGATAAAGACCATAATACTCAGTCAGGCAGAGGAAAATTCCAGCCACGGAGGTCCAGTCCCCTCCTTTGTGCAATCTGAAGTCTGAGTCTGCATCCTGCTCCGTGCCAAGTCTGTGCTGCTGTCACTGGAGCCACCTGAACCTCACGGCCACATCTTCTGGGAAGCACAGGCTGCTGCATTATTAATGCCTGGACAACAAAAACAACACGTGCCTTCCCTTTATTTGTCTGTTTGCTGTTGTTTTGTGCTCCCTCACTACCATTTGTCTCAGGGCTGCCTTTTAGGTGCCCCAGGAGCTGCTGGGTCCCCCTGGCAGGGTGTGAACAGCAGCACATCCTGCTGATGGCCTGTCCCCAGCCCAGTGCTCCTGTCCCCAGCCCAGTGCTCCTGTGGACTGTCACAGTTTCACACACACAAAGGACAGGCAGGCAGGGCAGGTCAAGGGAAAGCTCTTCTACTTTAATTATCTGACTCCATTCTTACACACATTTGTACAACAGGCAAGAGATTGGCTACACAGGCTGCCACCTCTTTGACCTGGATGGTGAACATCACCATCAATCACATTTTCTCCTCCCAGAGGAGAAATATGCAAACACAATAGATAAATTCTAAATATATACATTGGTTTTTTTGAAGCTGTGTGAGAATCTGCACCGCAAGATTTCAAACACCCGAAATCAAAAAAACTGAGGGGCTCAGTGTCCCCTGGGACTGGCAGGGATTACTCAGAGATGAGTCAGACACCAAAGCAGTGGCACTGGGGTCAGCCAGCCTTTGTGCAGCCCAGGCTGGGCACAGGCCAGGCTGAGCAGCTGCCAAGGGGGCACACGTGGCTGAGGCTCCCCCAGCCCTGCAGCTGCAGGGGGTGGTTGTTATCTGAGCACAAAGCACCCCAAAAAGGCACAGACTACGTGAGCAGGGCTGTGCCAGGAGCCCGTGGCACAGGCAGGGCATTCCACACTCCCTGAGCAGGAATTGGGATTTTGGGCAGGAATTGTTCCCTGGCAGGGTGGGCAGGTCCTGCACAGGGTGCCCAGAGCAGCTGTGGCTGCCCCTGGATCCCTGGCAGTGCCCAAGGCCAGGCTGGACATTGGGGCTTGGAGCAGCCTGGGACAGTGGGAGGTGTCCCTGCCATGGCAGGGGGGGCACTGGGTGGGATTTAAGCTCCCTCCCAACCCAAACCATTCCATGATTCCATGACTGTGGCAGTAAATTTGGACAGGATTATGACCCAGACCTCCCCCAGTCTCTACAACTCCCAATGGATATTCCCAGAGGTTCCAGCACAGCTTCTTCCCTTGATCTTCCCAAGCCTCCAGTGTCTGCCCTGGGCTCCCGTGGGTCACACACGAGGAGAAGGAGCAGCCCAGCAAGGCTGGGATGTGTGCCCAGCCCTGCTCCAGGGAGAGCAGCATCCCTGCTTTGCATATCTGTTAAACCAGATTAAATACTGCTTAGTCACTTCCAGCAGCCATGGGAGAAGTGACCCAGAAATTAGCTGGAAAACATGTCATGTATTCATCGGTGCTTCTGCTGCCAGACATGGGTGAAGCAGCCACCAGTGAGGAAAAAAGAGATTAATTTCTTCCTCCAGTGCTCTCCTTCACCTCCTAACATGAGTTTCTTTCACATTTTAAGATAGGAGAACTTGTTTTGCAAAATTAAACACACACACACAACAGCAATTCTTCTGTTGTGGTCCTGGAGCCACCAAAACCATCCAGGACTTGCCCATGTGGCAAAAACTCAAATCCTAATTCAGTCAATTAAGAAATGAAACTGCCTCAATTGAGCCTTTTATATAAGCACTCAGTCAGGATAAGGCTGGATCAGGCTTAATCCACTTCCAGAGTGAGCAAAACTCCACCAAACCTCAGTCAGTTCTCCTACACAGAACCAGTGCAGTTTAATCATGTCACCCAGGATTAATTATTACCTTTAAATTGTGTTTTAGTCTGAGCCCATCCCCTGGAACAGGCCACAGCCATGCCCAAGAACATGCAACAGTGGAGGGTTATTTTATTTTAATGCAAGGAGTCACAAACTCAGCCAAGACCCAAAAAACCCCCCTGGAGCATGCAAGTCAGTTCATTTTAACATTTCTTCACTCAGTTATATTTCCAGACAGAAAGACCCAGTAGGAGCATATTTAATCTGAGCAGCATCTTGTGATGATTTATGTTAATTGATATTTAATGGGGTAATTTTAGCCTGGTGCCATTAGCTTTGAAACCTGAGAGATTAGAAAGATCCTACGGTGGAGCTTCTCGTGTGCAGAGAAGATGGTGAAGGCAGAAATGCTGAAGTCTCTAGAAAACATTCAGCCAGATCTCCTGCCAAGTGGATGAACAGAGACCCTTGAGAGGCAACATTTTGGGAATTCCTCCTCCTTGCACTGATGGGGAGATGGGGTGAGGGGAGAGTGGCACAAACATGGCAAAGGGAGGGAGCAGCTCTGAGCACAGAAATGGAAACCCAGGGGGTGCAGGGACTGAGCTCATCACATCCCAGCATGGAATCTGCCATGAGAGTCACAGAACCACAGAAACCTGAGAAATAACCCAATCTGCAAACACTGAAACTGCATTTTTAACTCTCTTCTCCCCCACAGCAAGACAAATCAGTAAATCAGATGTTACAGGTCCTTCCAGCCTGTGAGACCTTCCCACACAGCACAACAACCCCTGGACAGTGATTCACTTCTCATTATCTTGGGTTTCTTAACAATCCCCTGCTGATAATTACTCCACTTCCACACCATTTTGAAACCTAGCTGAGATGGGTAACCACATCTTTCAGTGCCAGCTCAAAGCCAGCCTGAGGCCCATTTTCCTGCTGTGCAGGTGCTCTGGGGCTGGAGCAGCCATCCAAAGGGTTTGCTCCTTCCTGCAGGAAAGGGGAGGTCAATGGAATCTTTTCCTCCTTATTTCCCCTTCCCTGTGTTGGGATCACCTCAATCTTTTGTAGTGCATAATGGCAAACCCTTCCCTCCCCTTTCCCTAACAAGGCTGGTTATTTAAAACACTTTTAAGTATATTCCTTTGATTTGTACATTAATATTCTCCAGGCAGGGGGGAAAAAATAGGACAGGAAGAGGACTTGCTGTAATGCAGGCTGCTCTGCTTGTTTACTGCTCACTGTTTGCCCCCTGGGTGCAATGAGGGCACACAGACCCCTCTGCTCCCTCTGGGGGCACCTGGCCCAGCCCAGGGGAGCTGGCAGGGCTCTCCCCACAGGGCACAGTTCCCAAACTTGGGTTTCACTGCCAGCACCCCCTCGGAGCTGCACACCTGATCCCAGCAGAATTCCCTGGGATCCAGTCCCAGCTCCAGCTCCCCCAGGCAAAGGCAGGGACAGATGATGGCAGCAGGGGCACAGGAGGAGGGAGCAGGCCCTGGCAGCTCCAGCTCTGCCTGGAAACCTGCCCTGGCTGGGTGGAACAGATCTGCAGCCACATTGGGATAATCCACTGCTGAGGGCAATGGAGCTGCAGTGTTCCTTAGGGCAGCCCAGCCAAAAGCTGGCTGGGCACAGGACACCCTGCAGACCCAACCATGCCAGCCTGGCACAGTCCAGGACCTGCACACCCACTGGAACAGCAGCACCAGGTCCTGCACACCCTGCTTTGAAAGGAAATTCTGTTCTGGGGAACAGCAGCCTACCACCACTGCTTAAACACACCAGCTTTTCAACAAAATCTGGGTTCAATTCACTCTGAGGACAGAAAGACTCAAAGGAGGCCCAGCCCTGCCTTCCCCTGCTGGGCTGTCCTTGAGCACAAACACATCCATCCATGGGTCCATCCATCCATCCCAACAAAATCTGGATCCAGTTCACTCTGAGGATAGAAATACCCAAAGGAGGCCCAGCCCTGCCTTCCCCTGCTGGGCTGTCCTTGAGCATGAGCCCATCCATCCATCCCTCCCCTCCCTCCATCCCCTTTCTCAGCCTGGACAAGCAGCAGCTGAGCTGGGGATCCAGCCCAGCACCTTCCCTTGCAGAGGTGGGAGCAGCTCAGCCCCAGCCCAAACCCTCTTGAGGGCTGAGAGGGGAAAAAAAGGACAAGAGCACCTCAGATATTCCACCAGAGCATCCCAGCTGTTCCTCTCCAGGACCACCCCAGCTCATTTTTAACCCACCTGGAAAGCCTCATGACCTGCCCAGCACAGCACCACTAAACAACCCCTCAGCACAAACGTTCACTCTGGGTCACAACAATTCTGTTCTAGTTTTGCTCGACCATCAGGGATTTATCTGAATTACCACATCATTCATAGAAAACAAAGATACTGTCACGAAATGCAGCTTGGAAGGAGAAAGGCATTCTGTGATGAGGGAGGAATCCAGGACATGACAGCACTCCCAACTCAATGCCCTCCTTGTAGGAAACACTCAATGCATCATTGCTGATCAATTGTACTTTCAAGTCACTTTTGTATTTCTGGGTGACTGAGAAAACACTTGAGCTAGCAAAATAACTCACATTTGTTTGCACAGACAAAACCAAATTTAATAATGCAGCCCTTTTTTTAAAATAAATAAAGTCATGCATTACAAAACGTGCATTTAGAGTCATTCTCTGGAGAAAATTCACAGCATGAGCTCAAAGTGCTCCTTTCCCTCCTCTGAAGTGAAAGCCTTTTCCAATGTGTGTGTGATACACGTCATACTCCACTAATAAAAGAAGCAGCACCTGAATTTCTGCTGCCCCTACAAATTTAAATTCATAAATGGCAAAGGCTCCATTCAGCTCCCAGCCCCCAGAGCAAGGTCTTGGCAAAGGCCCTCATCAGGGAGCAGGAGATGACTGAAAATGCCTTCTGCCAATCCAAGGGGCTCTTTAACAGGTCTGTGGGGTCTGAGGAGCCACAGGGCAAAGGTGGGAATTACTGGGGACAAAGTCAGACCTCGGATACTTCACAGCAGGAGAGAAACATTCCTTGGGAACTCTGAACCATGTAAAAGCACTGAAATACCCCTGCAGAGGAAAGCTAAAGGGTTTTTTCTCGAGATAATGTGCTGAGATTCAATCCAAAGAACAAACTCTAAAAGCAGAGCCATTACAACAGCTGGAAACCCACCTTGCACCAGTAACAACCCCCCCAAACCAGCTGGAATCATTCCTACCTGCACCAAGGTTCCTTCCCCACGGCTGCTCTTCCCCAGACCAACCTCCCCTCCCCACCCTGCTCCTCTCCCATTTATCCGCCCCCTCATTAGCCCGCACTAATTGGGGAATTTCCCTACTAGGAAAATGACCCCTCCCCTATCAGGACTCTCCCACTGAGCCCCATTTCCCCTCCTGCTTTTCCTGCTCCCTCCCAGGACACTCTGGATGGCACTGGGAACACTGCTGTGTTCTCCTTCCTTTCTTTATCCTCCCCTTCCTTCCTTGTCTTTTCTAAAGGGAACAACATCGAATTCCTCCTGTATTTTTTGGTTCAAAATATTGGTAACTGGTGTTCAGTTTGAAGGCCAGTTTTGTCAGGCAACATCAGTAGGTGCTCAAGATGTCCCTGTACTCGTTATCCCAACACATGGCCTGGCACCAGGAATCCCAAAAGTGCTGGGAAAACCAGCAGGAGCTGCTGTCACAACCCACTGCTCCTCCACAGGGAAAACTCCTGCTCCAGGGATGCTGGGAACATGCCAGGGAAAAAAGGGAAGGAAAGGGGGAAGGGAGGGAAAAGGGAGGG
>JANPWX010018817.1:150375-164530 GCA_024734555.1 Trochalopteron elliotii | reverse complement strand
GCATTTCAAAAGATGGTTGGTGTATTGGCCTTCCATGACAAGGTTTTGGTATCAGGGGAGTACAGGGGTGGTTTCTGTGAGTAGCTGCCAGAAGTCAGATAGAGCCAATGCCAGCCGGCTTCAAGACAGACCCACCAGTGGCCAAAGCCAGGCCAATCAGCAATGGTAGTGTGACGTCCCACCCTTAAGGGGAAGGGAACACCCAAGATTCATAGATGCTCGTGGTTGAAAGGAATGATGAAAGCCAGAACATCTGCAAAAGCTTGCATACTTTTATTAGCAAATTGCACACTTAGCATGGGAATTGGTATGTTAGTCCCTGACCTACTATGTAAACACATGGCAGTGGGTTTTGGATAAAGGGGTAGAGAAGAGAGAAAGATTAATTATAGAGGAGAGGGGAGAGGGAGAGAGATAGATCACCAGTCCTGGCTATTGATGTTTGAGAAATGCACATTAGCCCCCTTATCTTCCAAGCTTCTACAGGTGGTAGTGCCTCTGGGATACCATATTTAAGAAGGCTGAATGAGCTCAGCTCCTTCAGTCTTTCCTCATAATAGTGGAGCTCCATGTCCCTGCTGTACTGAGGAGCCCAGAACTGGGCACAGCACTCCAGATATGATCTCACTAAGGCCTAGCATAGGAGCAACATCACCTCCCTTGACCTGCTGGATACACTCTTCCTAATGCACCCCTGTGTACCATTGGCCCTCCTAACCACAAGTGTACTCTGCCTGCTCATGGTCAATTTGTCATCCACCAAGACTTCCAGGTCCTTCTTCGCAGAGCTGCTCTCTAATAGGTCAGCCCCCAACCTACACTGGTACTTGGGGTTTTTCCTCCCCAGGTGCAGGACCCTGCACTTGCTCTTGTTGAACCTCATTAGGTTTCTCTCTGCCCAACTCTCCAGCCTATCAAGGTCCCACTGAATGGCAGCACAGACTTCAGGTGCATCAGTCACCCTCTCCAGTTTCATATCATCAGCAAACTTGCTGAGGGTACATTCTGTCCCTTCATCCAGGTCATTGAGAAACAAGTTGAATAAGGCTGGATCCAGTATTGATCCCTAGGGAATTCCACTCACTCAGGCCTCCAACTGGATTCTACTTCACTGATCGTGACCCTCTGAGATTTGTCATTCAGCCAGTTCTTGATCCACTTCACTGTCCATTCATCTAATCCACATTTCCTGAGCTTATCTTTGAGGATGTTACGGGAGACAGTGTCAAAAGCCTTGCTGAAGTCATCAACATCCACTGCTCCCCCCTCATTGACCCATCCTAGAAGGCTGTCAGATTGGTCAAGCATGATTTCCCCTTGGTGAATTCATGCTGACTACTCCCAATGACCTTCTTTTCTTCCCCCTCTACAACCAGGGGGAAGTCTTCCTTTCTCTAGCCTTCCTCTCTCGTACATCCAAGGTCTGGGATTCCTGAGGGCCAGCCTCAGCAGCAAAGACTGAGGCAAAGAAGGCATTCAGTAATTCTGCCTTTTCTGTGTCTTCCATTACCATGACACCCATCTGATTCAGCAGCAGCTCCACATTTTCCCTAATCTTCCTTTTGCTGCTGATATACTTGTAGAAGCCCTTCTTGTCCTTGATATCCTTTGCCAGACTCAATTCCTTCCTTGCTGTATCCCTGCATACCCTGACAATGTTCCTAAAGTCCTCCCATATGGCCTGTCCTTTTTTCCATATCCCATAAATTTGTTTTTTGTATCTGAGATTTACTAGGGGCTCCCTGCTGATCCATGCAGGTCTCCTACCCCCTTTGCCTGATTTCTTCATCATGGGGGTTGTAGTGGTTTAGGGCAAATTTGGGAGGAAACCTCCTAAGGGGCACTCCATCCCCTCCCCCCCAACCGGTTTGGAAAAAAAAACCTCCTCAGAGAGAAGTGGAAAGAACCCTGTTTATTAAACAGGCAAAGCACTCCCCGGCACAATAAATTGAACAATACCCAATGACAAGAACTTCGTGCCGCTCTGGAGAGATGACAGATTTAGGAAAGAAGTCCCTCCTGTAGGTGGTTGCTCTGTCTCAGTCCCTCTGGTGCTGGGAAACGTTGCTGCGCAGATCTTGGTGGGTCCCAGGTGCAAGCCCCCATGGCACTCCCCCGGGTCCTCAGTCCAGAGAGATTTTAACAGTTCCAAGGGAAGGCGGAAAAAAAGAAAAAAAACAGGAAAGAAAAAAGAAAAAAAAACAGGAGAAGAAGGAAAAAATGAAGCTTCTCCCCCTCTGCTAGCTACACACTAACTACTAAAAAAAAAGCACAAAAAAAAAAAAAAAGAATACTCCATGCCTCGCCGTGTGTTGCTGAATCCGACTCTCAAGGCCAGCCAGCGGAGGAGGGTTTCTGAAAACAAACTGCACTCCTCTCCCTTCCCCCTGCTCCCAGAGCCAACACCAAAGGCACACAGGGCAATATCCAACACAAACCCAACAGTCGACTGGGGATACAAACATCACAACATCACCCCAGGATAGGGGTACACTGATCTTGAGCTTGGAGGAAGTGATGCTTGAATACTAACCAGCTCTCTTGGACCCCCTTCTCTTCCAGAGAGCTATCCCATGGTGCCCCGGTTTAAAAGACAGGTGTCTGCCAAGGAAGGTGGGAACCTTCCTGGAATGGAAAATATGACTGCCCCTCTCTCCAAATTATTATAATTTTGAAATTACTGGGCTTTCAGGCAAAGATATGGAAAAAGGAATAACAGCTCTTTACTAGAATATATATAGAGATAACAAGACAATACACAGAATAACAAGACAGACACACAGGAGCAACAACACCAAAAAAAAAAAAAAAAAAAAAGAAAACCCAATAACAGTCTTATAGTCTTATTCCCGCTCATCAGGCAATTTTCCCTTTGGTGTAGTTACGACCACAAAGGGCAAGGGGTGCTGTGGGCTGGTGTCAAGGCAGAGAGGCTGCAGTGACTTCCCTGCGGTTTCAGGGAGCTCTCTGATGCAAGCCCTGAGCCTCCCCAGGGATTAATGGCAGCCCTGGAAGGAGAGAGAACGTGGAGGGATTGGGTGGTGTGTTCAGTTTCTCCATGCCCTCACTTTTCCAGTGGGGTATCCTGGTGATGGTGGGTCTGTTGAGGTTCCAGTCCACCACCTGCTGGGAAGGTGCTCTCAATAGGCAGTCAGGAGAAACTTTACAACAGCGCCAAACCCCCTGGGCAGGAGAAACCCAGCACCAAACACCACAACCCTCTCCCCTCCAAGCTGGGCAGACTGAACCCGCCCCCAGCTAAGAAACTGAAAAAACCACATTGCTTCCCCCGGCCCCCCTCCCCCAGAACCAATCAAACTATTCCAAGGCATTGGCAACATCTTTTGTCTCTTAATCAAGGTCCATTTGCCTTTCCATGACAACAAATGGGAAGAAAATTCCCTGAAGAAACCTAGCCTTCAACACATGGGATTCCTCTAAGTAGGTTTTTGAAGAGGTTAAAGTTGGCTCTGATGAAGTTGTTTAGGGTCCTAGTCCTGCCTGCTGCTTTGCTTCCTCTATGCAGGATCCTGAATTCTACAATCTCATGGTCGCTACAGCCAAGGCTGCCCCCATCCTTCATATCTTTAACCAGTCCCTCTTTGTGGGAAATTACAGTGGTCAGAACATGGATTCTTAGGCTCTAGGCAGTGGCTTGAAGCCTGTGGGAAAACCAAGTACAGAACTCTCTCAGTCTGGCCTGGGAAGTCATAAGGAGGAACCCAAAACAATCCTTGTAGATACCATCCTCCTGACACCTGGTGTTTTTCCAACTTGTTTACTGGTAGAGATGTGTACAAAAAGGTGGTGCCCTAAAGGACCAATCCTATTCATTGTACCAAAACACTGTATAAGAAGAATCTGTCTTTCAATAAAATTTGCTATAATGCCCTCCAAAGAAATCGGAGTTCCACATATCATTACTCAGCCATCCTGAATCGTACCAATACCTCCTGATTTGTTAGTACAAGGTCCAGTAATGATGCAAAAATGATTTCTGCTTTTATATTTTCTTCATATATACTTGTAGCTCTGCAGCCTATTATTGTATAGCTATATAGTTCCTAGGTAACTCCAATATTTTTCTTATCGTGACAGACAAAAAGACAAAACACATTCCAAAGGTCCCCATCCTATCTTGTTTCTTCCTCTGGGAACCAAGGACAAGCTACTCTCCCAAGACATTTTCTTCTAAACAAAGTACAGCTAGGAGCAAAAAAGGGAGGCTCCAGAAGAGGTAGAATCAAGGGGAGGAATGACCTCATTACTTGTGCTTCTAATTGGGGATTCTTCTCAATTACGCTAATTTGTTAAACCTATTAAACTGTATTTGCCCTATGTGGGGTGGGCATTTTTCCATATCTGCCCCTGGAGGCCTCCAACTAAAGACCAACTTTTATATTACTTCCTATACTAATATTATCTCAAAAGTGTGTTGTTTTATTTTTAGGTCTTTAAGGCATCAATTTTCTGGCACCCCAGGTGGTACTGTGACCTTGGGACCTTGTAGCCTCCCTCTGGATTGAATCCGATACATCTTGCAAGGAATTCTTCCCCACCGCCAACTTGTAGAGAATTTCCCTGCACCAGCCTGAGGTGAGGAGGCATGGTCAGAACTACACTCCTAGGCAGCACAGAATCTGAAAAACATGAAAGCTAAAACTTAAGGTATCATTTCCCCCCTTCAGAGGCTTGACAAGACCTTTTCCTTGTTGAGTCTCTATTCTAAATATCTACTAATAACAGATATTCAATAACAGATAAGTATCTAACAATAGTAAATAACTAACAATAATTAACATCTAAAACAGTAGTAATGTATTGTACAGTTGAGTATCATGCAAAGAAGAATAATGATTATTGTCAATAGTTCTTTAGGGACAGACAAGGAATCATTTAAAGCATGTTTTTGTCTGCATCAGTCTCTGTTTTTGTCCGAGGCCAGGGCATCCCTTTGGGTGACCTGGGACCTGAAGAAGAGAATTTGAGCCCTGGACAGGGGGGTGTGAAGCCGGTCCAGGGGGGTTGGAGACCTTGGCACACAGCCCGGAAAGACACCGAGTTTGATTTTAGTCCATGGGAAAAGCTTCCAGCACTAGGAGAAGAATTGCAAACCTCAAGGGTATGAAAATAGTAGCTTAGCACAGCACGGGGTGAAAAATTTTGTAGTTTTAGGATTCTTAGTATAGAGGTAAATGGGGGACAAGATGGAGGATTTAGGGTGTTGCCCTAAGTTCTTCTCCTTCTTCCTCGTCCTCCATCTTCAGAGGTAGTGATGACACAAAGTAGTTTGAGGGGATTGGGTTAAGGTACAAGTGACCTTTCTAGTATAGGCACTAGGCATTGGCACAAATTAGTAAATAATGGACACGTAGTTATCTGTATAAGAGTAGAGCACCGCCTCACCGGGGGGCAGTCGCCTCGTGTCCCAGCCACTGTCCGGACCTCGGCTGGGTGCAGAGAAAACTTTGAGATATCAAATAATAAACAACACGAGAAACCTGAAAACAAGGCCTTGGAGACTCTGCTTTTTTACGCGACGCGGCTCAGGGCTTTTAGAGGGCCAAGGACTCTTAACAGCCGGAATCTCGGGTGAGAAAACCAAACCCGAGATGTTTTTACAGTTGTTTCAGGAGCAGAAGCTTTCTTAACTCTGGAGCAGTGAATCCATGGTCCTTTGCCAGCAACTTTGACTGCGGTAAGGGTGGTCAGCAGAACTTGGAATGGTCCTCTCCACCTGGCTTGTTGTCTTGGTTTGGAAAGGCAGGTGTCTGCCAGGGAAAGCCGGAGCTTCCCTTGGAATGGAGGATGTAAACTCCCTCCCTCTGAATTATTATAATTTTGAAATTAAGGGGCTTTCAGGCAAAGATATGGGAATAGGAATAACAGTTCTTTACTAGGAATATTAAAAATAAAAATGTAGTACTACAAAAAAGCAAACAAACAAAAAAAGGAAACACTGACAGAGTCAGAATACAACCTGACACCCTGTTGGTCAGGGTGTTGATAGCAGTCCAATTAAGTCCTCCTGGAGTGACAGATGTGGTTCTGTTGGACTAGAGATGATTCTGTAGAAGGGTGTCGTTTTCCTCTGAAGGTCCAGTGGTGGTGAGAAGGGTTTGGTCTTCCTCTGGGAATCCTGTGGAAACAGGCTGTTCTGGTGTTCTGAATCTCAGGTTTTATCCAGGTAGGAATGCTTGGCTCCTCCCCCTGGGTGGAGCATCTCACAATGGGATGATGTAATTTTATCAATCATGCAGTGAGACTTAATGGCCCATTAACAGAAGATATCCCCCGGAGGGAGGGTGGGTCATGGAAGAGATAGAGAACACTGCCTCACCTGGTTTTACCAGCTGGCTCATTAACAGAAGACACCCACTCCCTCCCGCCCGGAGTTATGAGGAATGGGTCATAAAAGAGATAAAGAAAAACATCTCCCCAACCAATTTCAACAGATGGCAATAGAATACATACTTTTGGTTATATCTTGCATTGCAACCCAAGACACTTGAAGAGGATCATTGTCCCACCATTTAACATAGACCCAGTCTCCAGGTTGGAAGGGATGTGCAGGTGTGTCCAGTCCTATGGGTCTGGATAGCACGATGTAAGTCTTGAGCTTCTGCAAAGTGGAACCTAAAGCCATTAGATATCTCTTTAAAAAGACTTTCCCCTTCATGTGAATTTCACCTGGAATATGCAGAATCTGATATGATCTGCAATACAGTATTTCATAGAGACTTCTTGTATTTCAAGTCCAAGATTCCCCTAATTAGGGGTTTTTTCTTTTTCAAAGTCCTATTCCAGGGTTTAAAAGATGAGCGGAACTTGCAGCTCGGTCTTAAAAGGTGTTTATTAAATTTTTATCTCAAAAGTCTGCGCACCGCCTTACATCAGGCTTAGCGCTCTGAAAGACACCGCTGCCAAGAGCACGAGACCTGGTCTTCAAGGTCTTTTAAAGGTTTCTAATCCAATTAACTCTTAAAACGTACTATATTTACAGTTTTGTACCAATAATTACTACCAATTCTAGACACGCAATTTTCTACATCACATACATTCTACCAATGTCTCTGTGCCACCGTCACAGCAGAAGATGGAGTCAAAGAAGAAGAACTTAAGACATGGCCCAAAATTCTCCATCTTGCTCCTCTCTACTTCCATTCTAAAAACCCAAAACTACAACTTTTCACCCTGTGACAAACTAAACTACTATCTAATTTAAATTTTTGTTGTTCTCACTTCATCCATAAGTGTTGGCAATTTTCCCCATGGACTAAGGTCAAAGGCAATGCTTTCCTGAGGTCCCAGCAAGGGTCTTGGAGCCCCCAGGGCAATTTGAGGGGTTTTCCCTGTGCCGTGGACTCCAACAGAGACTGCTGTTTTCCCTCTGCCTTGGTCGCATGCAGATTCTCAGTAAAGCTACAGGCAAGGCCTGAACCCATGTCATGGATGTTTCTTGACAAATTTTGCTAATTTGTGTTTTGAGAGTCCCATTCATACGTTCAACTTTACCACTCACTTGGGGTCTATAAGGTGTATACAGATCCTAAGTAATTCCCAAAATCCGGCTAACTTCCTTAACTACTGTTGCAACAAAGTGTGGTCCCCTATCTGATGACATTCCCAAGGGTGAAACGTGGTGGAATGAACTCTATAACTAATAATAGTTGTTAGAGCAGTATGTATTTAATCAACGTCGAGATGCATGGGGAATAACTTCACCAAAGACACCTACAAACACCAGAGAGCTTGCCCCCCTTATTATTCTCTGAGGTCTTACATATGCATGGAATTGCACAATCCACCTAATTTATATTAATTCCTTGTCCCCGCCTCATATGGTAATTAACTCCATGCCCTTCTGGGCATGCTCAGTTCATCGTGATGGTCTCTGAGGGTCTCCAGAAGATGAAGGAAACAGAGTCATCCTCAGCAAACTCTTCACCTTTATCTCTCTTGCTTGTGCTTTGGCCCTTTTGGAACTTTTTCAAGGCAAGAAGTCAGTTTCTGCTGGCTAAAAGTCTGTTTTTCTCCTCATCTGCATTCTTATCTTTGTTATCCTGTTGTGTTTAGGTTAGTCTTACTTCTTATTACCGAGGGCCCCCATATGCTGGTACTGCTTTAAAATATATAAAGGGTAGCAGGCACAGTGCTCAATATTCACTAAGTGGCCTCTAAAATGTAGTTTTCTAAGCACTATTTACAATACATCCTAAAATACAGTGTATGCTCTTAAGTTTGCGATCAGCTAGAATTTCTAAACCTCTGTTTCATTCCTTTTCTATAGACCTAGCAAATTCCTTTACTACTACCAGGGCTTCTCTTTAGCCTTAACTAACTACTTTGATAATTTCTTCTTAACATTATCCCATGTGTTTTAAATAATGAGGTTAAAATTGCTACTCGCTTCAACATTTTTTAGTTCTATATGAGTACTACAGTAGACATTATTAAATTTATACCAACTAATATCAGCAAAATAATGATGGAGTGACATAGGGTGTTCAAGACTTTAGTTGCCATTGGTGACTATCTAAAGAGTGCATCTCACTAGTTGTGGCTTGTGTCTTGCTTTACTCTTTCTTGGACTCTACTTATTTCTTTTGTATCATATTGGATAGTTACTTAAGATTTTTGTCCCTTCTTTTGAATTTCTTTTACAGTTTTTATCAAATCTTTATGTTTCATTAATTTCTTTACTAGGGTTAGGTTCATCCCAATAAGCATGGGTAACAATTGGTGATAGGTTGTATAATTAGACTTAATCAATTGGTGGGATACAACTGGTGCTAAATATGAAAAGTCGCACTTGACATTCTTAACAAAATTGCAGATACAGAAATTAGAATGATTTTTGGCAGGTAAAGATACATTGTGTCTATTTATCTCTATAAATGTACAAGCAGTTCTTAAGCATACATAACCATGACTAATGTATACAATTACAGTTTTTTGGTCAGTGCTTGGGTGGATCTCAAAATGGCAGAGGCTTTGCTCAGTGTCAAGACATATGTCTTGGCATCAATTGTGTTACTCTCACATATAAATCCTTGTTGCTCTTGAGTAATGCAAAACTAAATTTAGTCTGCTATTTTTCGTTCACCATTTGAGCCCACAATCTATGTTCAATGGGATAGAGTATTATGTTTTTATGGTTTAATCTTAATGGGATGATAGGGTGAATTATGAGGGTTGTGGCATTGTGTATAGTGAGCACAAAGGCAGTGGCTGTGTTGGCGGTGGGATTATAGGTAAAATTTACTAAGGTTCACTAGGATCGGAATTTTTTTCAAAATCTTTAGCATTATCCTAAATAGTCTTCTGAACTTCAATCGGAAAAATACTTTCACCTCTTTTGCTATGATTAGGGCAGTGATTGATTGCATCTACAATTGTGCTTGCATACAACTGAAAGCTAGAGATACATTATCTTGAGCTATATTAAGTGCTTCTATTATTAGTTTATGGTCTTGGTTTTCAGCCTTCTCCCATTTTGGTAATACTTTTGAAACTTGCTATTGATTAGTTCCTAATGCCAATACAGATGATTGCAGGGGCTGTTTTAGTTTTGTTAAATTATTTGTTGTAGTGGTTATCTTGTTCATTAATATTCCATTTAGGACTCAGCCTTGTTCTTAGCATTCTAGTTAGATCTCTTCCCATCCTACTTCTAAGGTGTGCTTGCCTTTGTAACCATGTGGTCTAGCCTTTAAAAGATGCTTTTAGAAATGGAGAGCAGGATGGCTGGACTTCTGAGATATTAATTTGCATTAGCAAATCAACATGCTTAAGGGACTACTCTGGATTAAACAGCACTTGTTGCTGGCCTGAGTTTTTAATTATGTATGGGCTAGTTTCATAAATTTTAGGCTCAAGTTTAAGTGGTGTAACTTGGGTTTGGACTTGAGTACTGGTATAGGTTGTAACAGGCTTAGTTTCGGCATTTATTCTAAATTTGAATGAAAGTCTAATAGCATCATGGGTCCAAAGACAAACTACTTTCAAGGTCTGTATTAAAGTAAAATTATACTAACAGGTTAATTCATTTGAATGATTACAAATGTCTTGGTGCTTGTCTGTAGGACAGTCTGAGACACTAATTTGAACTGCTTTTTTATGGATAGTTCTATTAATTATCTGGCATCTTATCTTAATTACCTCTTCTAAAGTCCCTTGGAGTGACCACGACTTTTGTTTTTGCCATTTTTGTTCTTCATATACTTGGTTTTCGTGCATAACTACTGTTGATAGGTTTAAACCTATTAAATCAGAATACTTTTCCATGGATCTAGTGTATCAGATAAAAGCTTGGGACTATGGCCACTCAGTATTGTTTAGGCTAGAGGTACGTTCTAATTCTTGAAACATAATTATAATTAGAAACAGAACAATTTTCTGAATAAATTTTCTGTGGGCTAAGTAAATAGGAGTCCCTAGCCACAACACATTCATTTTGTTTGGGTAAGCTTTAGCTTTAGTTCACCATTACCTGGTGTCACCTCCTAAGAGTCTTCTGGAACTTTTTTCTTAACTCAGCTGTGGTGGATCTAAGCACTGTGTTCTTTGATCTTAATCGTGGTGAGGGTAGTAAGGAGCACCTGGTATGGTCTTTCTCACTGTGGTTCTAAGGTTTTCTCTGCAAGAGACTTAACATACATGTAGTCTCTAGGTTGTATGTCATGTACCAGTGCATCAAGCCTTGTACCTCGAGTTCCAGCCATATGCTTTCTAATTGCTTTGAGTTATTTGCTCAGGGCCACTATATAAGTGGTTAGTGTTTATTTTCTAACTTGAGTAGACAACCCTTTTTGCACTCTATATGGTCTACTATACAGCATTTCAAAGGGGCTAAGTTTTTCTTTAGCCCTAGGTTTGGTTCGGATTCTTAGTAGTACTAGTGGGAGGGATTGGGGCCAGGGTAAGTTAGTCTCTTGACCCAATCTCACATTCTGTTGCTTAATTAAATGGTTCATCTCCACTTGGCCACTTGACTGAGGGTGGTATGGAGTGTGGAGTTCCTAATCTATACTTAAGTGACAACTGATTTGTTGCACTACTCTTGAAATGAAGTGTGGTTTTCTGTCTGAGGATATTGTGGCTGGAACTCTAAAGCGTGGTATTATTTCTTGCAACAATACTTTAGTTACCTCTTGGGCTTTTGCAGTTCTTATGGGGAAGGCTTCTGGCTATCTTGAAAAGGTATCTGTTAATACCAATAAATACTTGAACCCCCCTTTTCTTGGCAATTCTGTAAAATCAATTTGTCATTGTTCTCTATGCCCCTGTCTTCTTCTGATTTGACCTAGTTTTGGTTTAGGAATATTCTTGGGATTGGTTTGGAGGCAAAGATTACATTGCTGAGCCACTTGAGTGACAGTGGAGTATAAATTCTTAGCTATTATTCTTTTAATTAGGTAGTTATATAGGGCATCTACTTCCTAATGTGTCTTTCAATGTTCCTCCCTTACCAATGACTTTAACAAGTTAGAAGGGATGACTATTGTTTTCAGTAATTGCCTACCTATCTTGGTTATATGCTCCCTTTTAACTCTTAATCAACTTTTTATCTTTTTTGTCATATACTGGCTTGCTTTCAAGGGAAATTTGTCTGTCTGGAGCCAAAGCCCCTTCCGTTGTTACCTTACCTTTTGCTGCTTCTTTTGCTTCCTTATCCACCAGTCCATTTCCTTCTTCTAATTCTGAGCTTACTCGGGTAATTGGACTGCTTCTAATAGCCATAGTATTTCTGCTGCATGTTTGATGTTTTTTCCTTGCAAGTTCAGCAGTCCCTTTTTTTTCTAAATGGCTCAGTGTGCATGCACTACCCTGAAAGCATACTTTGAGTTTGTACAAATGCTTATTTTCCTCCTTCTTGCTATTTTTAGAGCACTGGTAAACGCAATTATCTCAACTTTCTGCGCAGAGGTGTTTGCTGGTAAGGGTCCAGATTTGATCACCTCTCGGCAGGTGGTGACTGCGTATCTAGAGTGTCATTTGCCGCTGGTAACAGAGCTGCTTCTGTCAGTAAACTAGGTTCCTGCATCTTTGAGAGGGATATCCTTCAGGTCTGGGGGGCTGGAGTAGGTGGCCTTGATAGTTTCTATGCAATCGTGTTCTACCGGCTCACCTTGGTTCTTGCGAAGGAAAGAAGCTGGATTGACGATGTTAGTTACAACTATTTCTACATCATCTTGCTTTACTATAATGGCTTGATAGATCAGGAACTTTTGTGGGGAGAACCAGTATCCACCTTTGACTTCTAGCACTGCTGACACTGTGCAGGACACTAGCACAGTTATTTTCTGGCTTAACATGAGTTTGAGTGCCTCTTGGATGTTCAATACGATTGCTGCAACGGCCCTGAGGCACTCAGGCTATCGTTTAGCTGTTGTATCTAGTTGCTTTGAAAAATAAGCAACTGCCGTTCAATATGGGCCTAGGTCCTGGGCTAATATCCTTAGAACAATCCCTTGTTTTTTATGGGAAAACAGAAATAATGTTTTACATCTGGAAGTCTTAAGGCTGGAGCTGACATAAAAGCTTCTTTCAGTTGTTTGTCGGCCCTGTTGGCCTCTTTTGTCTACTGGATGTCTTTGTTCTCATTTGCAATGAGTGCATATAGAGGTTTAACAAGCAGTCTATAGTTGTTGATCTATAATTTACACCATTTTGTCATTCTTAAAAAGGTTCACAGTTCTTTTGTTGTCTGAGACTTGGGGGGTCTGGGAAATTGCTTCTTTACGTCTCTGTCCTAGAGTCTGTTGTTTAGCGCTAATCTCATAACTTAGGTAGATCACTTTCTGTTTTACCATTTGGGCCTTCTTCTTTGATACCCAGTACCCTTGGAGTCCTAAAAAAGTTCAAGAGGCTTACTGTCCAGGCCACACGCCTCCTTTGTTCTGGTGGCTATTAGGAGGTCATCTATGTATTGTAGTAGTCTTCCTTCTGGTGGGGCTTCCTAGGACTCTAGGTCTTGCAAGTTGTTCTCCAAATAAGTTAGGAGAATTCTTAAATCCTTGCGGAAGTACTGTCCGTGTGAGCTGAGTTTTGCGCCCACTTTTTGGGCTTTCTTATTTAAATGCAAAAGAAGGCATCTTTTAAATCTAGAATGGTAAACTAGCTCTGGTGTTAGGCACGTTAGCAACGTATATGGGTTGGCCACTACAGGATAGAGATCTTCAGTTATTTTATTCACTGCCTGTAAACCTTGTGTACTAGCCGATATGACCCATCTGGTTTTTGGACAGGTAGTATGGGGGTATTAAAATCAGACATTTTCAGTAATCTTAACTGCAGAAATGTCTATTACTGGGCTAATTTTCTCCCTATCTTCCTTTCTCAAGGGGTACTGCTTAATCTTGACTGGTTGTTTTCCTTCTTTAAGCCTAATTTGTATAGGAGTAGTATTCTTTGCTTTTCCTGGCACATTAGAGGCCTATACTCTAGGGAATACTTGATTTAGTATTACTTTGTCAATTTCTACCTTGGCCTCAATTGCTGTCAACATTAGACTTAACACTTCTACATATTGTTCGTTGTTTACCTCCAGAACAATTTATTCTTTCTGAACTTTAATGGTTACTTGTAATAGTTCTAGCAAATCTCTTCCTAGAAGGGGTTTTGGGGAGTTTGGAAGGTACAGGAATTTATGAATACTCCATTGTTTCCTAAACTTGTATTTCAATGGTTTGCAAAAATATGCCTTTTCAGATTGGCCAGTAGCTCTTACTACTATAACATAATCATCTCCTAAAGGTGCTAAAGCTTTATTCAAGGCAGAATACGTTGCTCCAGGGTCAACTAAAAACTTTACTTCTTTCTCCTCCTCTTTCATCTTTAATTTTATAACTAGTGGATCTGCTGGAGTACACCTCCAGTCCCCCTCAGTCCTTTTGTATATGTGCTACTACCCCCTCTTTTCTTTGTCTCTTGTGTCCACCTCATCTTTGTTCTGGACACTCGTTTTTCTAGTGGCTAAATTTCTTACAGTTCGCGCACTAGTCTTTGCCTAACTGAGGCTGGTCTTGTTTGGGTGGTCCTTGCCCACGTCCTTTCCTTTCCTTTCCTTTCCTTTCCTTGCCCACGTCCTTTCCTTTCCTTTCCTTTCCTTTCCTTGCCCACGTCCTTTCCTTTCCTTTCCTTTCCTTTCCTT
>JANPWX010018817.1:49299-150064 GCA_024734555.1 Trochalopteron elliotii | reverse complement strand
GCCGCATCCAGTGAGGTGTGGCAGTGCATTGCGTCTCTCAGATGGTCTAGGAACTTAGATGGTGTTTTAGAGGGACCTTGTTTTATTGCATATAAAGCTGACTAATTTATAGCCTTGGGTATAGTTCTCTCCACTCCCCTCACTATCCACTCCTGGTAGGTTAACAACTCGGTTTTTAGCAGCTGTAAAACACCCTGCCACTCCCCCTATGCGAGGAGGGGGGGGAGCTGGCCTGAGGCCTGGCCATGGGCCTGGGCCCTTTCCCCCAGCAGGAGGAGTGGAGCCTGAAACCTGCAGCCGCTCCAAGCTGGGCCATCCCAGATGAGACTGAGGGGTAGGGGCAGGAAGCATGCATCAACCGGGCTGCCCTGAGATCTGTCAGCCTGAGTTTTTTTCCCCATCCTCGTGGCTTTTGAAAATCCTGATGCTGCTGTCCAGCAGAGATCACGTGACTCATCTATAAGAATGTTAACTCTTTCCTGACACAGATTGAGACTTTTAAAACTTAGCTCTTCCCAGAGAGAGAGAAAGAGACTGAGTGAACATAGAGAAGACCCAGCATAACAGTCAGATGGAGAGAATGAGTGAAAGACTAATTAGAGGAAGGATGAAGGAGTTGCCTGCTGGCTGGACTTTCTTATTGATTTATAAAAATGAACTCTATAGGTAGATCATCCTTTACATCATGGAAAATATGCATTTGGGGAGATGATTTGTGGATTTTTGAGCAAAGGTGTTTGTGATGGACTGAGTAATATTGCATTAGAATCTGTGATTCTTGTGGTCCCATGAGATGCCTGAACAGAGAGAGAGATGAGAAGCTCCCTGCACCAGTGAAAGAAGTGAGAAGATATCTCTGTTCCTTGAGATGAAGAATCCTTTGCCTTTGAAGCTGCTCATTTTTAAAAAGTGACACCCAGGATGCCTGAGTTCCAATGACCCATAAGCAGCTTGGGAAACTGCTGATGGGAGGAGACCACATGGAAGCAGGTTTCCCCAGGTGGCTGTTTCTGTGAGAGTTCCGACCCACAAGAGAACTGTTCTATGTTGTCAGTGGAGAAAATTCCATGGTAAATTAAGAGAAACTCCTCTCCTAAAGAATTGATGAAAGACTATTCAAATGGTGAAACTGACGGGAAATCACAAGTTTTGTCTCTATGTTGTTTGTAGAAAACTGAACACTTGTGGGGGAAAGAGAAGGGGTTTTGTAGTGGTTTCACGTTTGCCGAATTCTGTTTTGCCAAATTTAGTGTAGTGGTTTGAGTATCTGCTCTCTTTTACCTCTGGGAGATAGGATTTGGGAGAAAAAGGCAAAACAGGCCCCAACTAAAAAGCAAACAGATTTTATTAACACACACTAAGAAGAAGAAAATAAGAAAAGACAAAAAACAAATGAAATTCCTAAACCAACCCTTTCTCCCACCACAAACTGTTCATTTTCTACAAACAATGTAAAGAGGCAAAACTCAGAGCTCCAGGTCAGTACCACTTATAAAACAGTCTTTCATTCAGTCTTTGAGAGAGAGAAGTCTCTCCTGTTGTTTGGTAACTTTCCACAAGAGAAACAGTCTGCTTGTGGCTTCTAACTCACACAAAAGCAGCCTGCCCAGGAAACCTCTGCAGTTGTGGAACCTCCCATATCACACAGTCTTTCCTGTGACTACATATGGGCCGTAAACTCAAACATATATATTGAAGTGACACTTTTTAAAGATAAAGAACTTAAAAGGCAAAGGATTCATAAACTCAGGGAACAGAGATGTCTTCTCACTTCTCCACTGGCAAAGGGGCTTTTTCTCATCTATTGCCAGGGTTGGCCTGAGATAAAAAGGAAGTTGGAGTATATAGAGAGAACGCAGATCAAGCCAATGTGGTTAACAACTACGTTCTGCTTTTATTCAGCTAAGATGGCTGCTTATATACATTTCTATATAGTTTACAATTACAGTGGCTTTTCATTGGCATACAGCAGAGAGAAGAATGCAAACACTCATTGTTGACCAAACTCTTGAGGCAGCTACTGCATCCACACCAACCACTGCACCTGCTAACTACTAGAAAACTCCTGTTCCTTGTTAACACCTTAAAGTGTAATTCTTACTGCGCCACAGACTTGGCAGCTGAATTTCCACCTGCACCACTGAGGCCTTACAGGCCTTCATCTGAGGCCCAGGCTAGGTGATTCACTCACAGTCCAAATATTCACTATCTTCAAAAACTCTGCTACAAATCCCTTCTTTTCTTTTGAATCAGCTAGACTGGGGCCGAGATGTGGCTAATTATTTCTACATGTATATTAACAAACAAGGCATAACAATGAAAACAACTGATAACAACAAAAGGACATAATACTCGAACAAATTAAACTTTTCGATCTGTGAAGTAAAACTTTATAAATTGAACTAGTTATTAAAAGAAGTGCTAATAACTACAAGTTTTTCCAGATTTCTGCAACAGCTAAAAACCTTCTTAGTGAAGACTTGGTATCCTTTCTCGAGCAAGGCTCCCAACCTCACCTGGAAAGTTTTCTCAGCTGTTATAAATAAAATCAAATCATCAAGTCAAGGTGACTTGTATCTCTTTTTGATGCAGAAAACAATCTGGGTTTGTTAATAAACACATAAACACATTCACTCTAGTTAAAACCAAGGTGTGGCCAGTACCCTGGCTTTAATGCTACAGTGAAATTTCTTACTAAATTCTATAAAACAAAGTTTCTAATAATAATTGCAAAATACTTAAACAACAGAAAGAAAACAAAGAAAGGTTTTGAAATGCATCATGACACGTTAGAGAAACCCAGTGTTAAAACACATGAAAAGTATGACTTAAAACTGTACTATCTCACACTTAACTCACTTATCACTTAGAACTTATCATTTCAAACTTATCACTTTAAATTTAACTCATCTACTCTAACCTATTTATTATTTTAAAACAAGCACAAAAGCTATACAGGATAGCTTACAGCTAATAACAATCACAATGTAAAATTCTTGTCTTCTTTTTCATTCACAAACAAGAAACTTTTCTCGGTGTTTCATCACAGCTGTGTCTCTTGAAGCTTCCTTATTTTTGAATAAAACAACTAAACTCTATAAATTAGATTAGCTTACAATAAAACCTTAAATTTATAAAATATAAATTTACTATCACTTAAACTTCATAAATTCTTATTTTAAATCTAACTTATATTTAACAAAGCCTAAACTGAAAATCAATTATCAAAATAGGAAAACACAATTGAACTTGGATTTAAATTTTGCTTGTGATCAGGCACCTGTTGTCACAATTTTACTTAAATGTAGTTCTTTTTAACTCAAGGGTTGCTTGTATTTCAAGTGTCTCTCTCTCTCCTGGATGAAGAGTGAGGGCTTGAAACCTTTGTGCAGCACATGATTCCTGTGCAGCACCCGGTCCCGCTTGTGCTGCCTCTGGGTCACCCGGGACTGTCTGCGCCGCCTTTGCTTGTCTCGGCTCTGTTGGTGCCAGTTCCGTGCCACGCAGGAGAGTGTGCTGTGTCGACTTGCCTCCAGGGGCTGCCCCGTTTTGCTCTCTGTTGGAGTTTGCCCCACTCGGGTTGATCCCGTGCCTCTGACACTGGCTCCCCCCGTGTGGGAGAAAGGGGGGGCTGCACCGCTGTGCCCCGCGCCGCCTCTCTGCTGTCTCCGCCCTGCCCACCGCCCCGGTGTTCCACCTCCTGGGCCGGCCCTGTCCTGCCTTCGGCTCCGCCTGACTCCACGTCATTCTTCATGCCCCCAGAGTGGGGCGGCTGAGCCACTTCCTGGTCGCGTTCAGTCCGTCTGGGCAGAGACGGGGACACTTCCTCTGCCCGAGTCACATGAACAAGGACATCCGGCGAGGCTGTGCTGGTCGCCGCCATTGCCCGCATGGCCGCGGCAGGCTGTTCCTCTGCAGAGACAGTTCGTAAGGTATTTAAAACTGTTTCCTGAACCGCCCTCAGTTCTGGTGCGGGTTTTTCGTCCCTGCCGCCTGAGATTGCGGTGTCTGCTATTAAATCGCTGATCTCTCTCCATTCTGCAGTGCTAAAAACCCATGACTAATCATGCAGCTTTCCCCGTTTCCATGCCCACAGGGCTGTCTGTTCAATCTCAGTCTCTTTCACCTTTTCACTTCTCTTAGAAAGGATAATAAACAAAAGGTGAACCGCTGCTCTCTGCTGCACTGCAGCTTACCTTCTTCCCACAGGCTGGTGCTGACGCTGTTCCTCGGCGTCGGACCACTGTGGAAGCTCCAACTCCCCGCTCCGTCTCGCTCGATCAAGCACAGACTCGATCAAGCACGGAGTTTTCCAGGGAAAGCTTCTCCGTATTTAAACCAAAGCTTTCTCCAGAGCCCAGTATCAAAACACGCTCTGGATCCAGAGCCCAGTATTCAAACGCGCTCTGGGTCAGTGCCTACGTCTAGACGGTTTTCGGCATCGATGCTTACAAGGCATTCATGCTCTCAGGTCCCTGTTCGGGTGCCAATATATTGCCAGGGTTGGCCTGAGATAAAAAGGAAGTTGGAGTATATAGAGAGAACGCAGATCAAGCCAATGTGGTTAACAACTACGTTCTGCTTTTATTCAGCTAAGATGGCTGCTTATATACATTTCTATATAGTTTACAATTACAGTGGCTTTTCATTGGCATACAGCAGAGAGAAGAATGCAAACACTCATTGTTGACCAAACTCTTGAGGCAGCTACTGCATCCACACCAACCATTGCACCTGCTAACTACTAGAAAACTCCTGTTCCTTGTTAACACCTTAAAGTGTAATTCTTACTGCGCCACAGACTTGGCAGCTGAATTTCCACCTGTGCCACTGAGGCCTTACAGGCCTTCATCTGAGGCCCAGGCTAGGTGATTCACTCACAGTCCAAATATTCACTATCTTCAAAAACTCTGCTACACTCATCTCTCTCTGTTCAAACTTCTTATGGGATCACCAAATCACAACTTTTAATTCAATACTCGCTCAATTAATCACAGATACCTTTGCTCAATTAATCACATATACCTTTGCTCAAAAATCCACAAATCATCTCCCCAAATCATATTGTCCACAATTTAAAGGATTATTCTAGCATATTCATATTACAGTCTGTTACCATAACTCATAGGAGATTTTTCAGCCTAGAACCAAGGCAACTTGTGATCTCTTCCACTTAAGAAGTCACTCTTCCTTTACTGACTTTGAGATCTCCATATTGTCCCTTTACATGTCTCCAATTTGGCTGTCTCTCTCACTAAGGAAAAAGTTAGGGCTTTGGAAATTTCATCGGTACCAAGAAAGAGTTAAATTTTTCCAGGCCTTCTTTTCTCCTGGCTGCGGCAGACTTCAAGGCCGGGCCGATGGGGGAGGGGGGAGAAACTCACAGCAAGTGATCGGAGCAGCTTGGGCAGTCAGGGATCCCAGCTGCAGCCTCCACCCCTACCCCCAGCAGCTGATGGGGGGCCTGGAGGCATGGCCAGACCAGGGCTGGCTCCCCCCACAGGGAGGGAGCAATGGGGCCTGGCAAGCCTAGGCCACCCCTCAGAGCTGTGTTACCTTCTCCAGACGGAAGTTAAAAAGGCTGAGTCACCTGGGATCTCTGATTTAAGCCTGGGCTGTCCAGAGGCGTGAACAACTCTTCTATTGGTCAGCCAAGCTGCCAATGTATGCTATAACTTCCTTAGGAAAAAAAAAAACCCTCACATCTGTCGCCCTGATGCAGAAGTCTTTTTGTTGTTTATACTCTTGAACTGGAGTTTCTCACGCAGCTTCACAAAAATAATGTATATTTTTAGCACTTATCTATTGTTTGCATTCTTGTCCTCTGGGAGGAGAAATGTGATGGACGGTGATGTTCACCATCCAGGTCAAGAGGTGGCAACCTGTGTAGCCAATCTCTGGCCTTTTGTAAAAATGTATAAATGGAGTCAGATTTTTAGAATAAAGTAGTAGAAGCTTCCCCTTGAGCTGCTGCGTCTGCTTCATTCCTCGGGTGCCCTGAGACTGCCACAAGTGGTGACCCTGAACGTGTGCACCTGACACAAGTGGTGACCTTGGACGTGTGTTCATCGGACCTGTTGTGCGTCTGAAGGTAATCAGTGGTAAGAGACATGGCCTCTTCCCCTGCTTCAGATGGTTCCCTCATCCTGGACTTTTGGCTTGAGGTCCTAGAGAGGGAGGAAGCCTCCGTCACTGGAGGCGACTTCCGAGATTTGTTCTACTATGCTAGAACTCAGGGTTTTCTTTGCAGCCTTCACAGTGCATTTTCTTTGGCAGAATGGGCGGACTTGGGCGATCACCTGCTTCAGCTTTTCGCTGCTGATAGCAGTGTGGGTTTGTTAGGGCTGCTGGAGACCTGGAAGAGGGTCGAAGGGGTCCTGCATGGCCCGCAGCCTCCCAGTTCCGAGGTCTCGGAGCAGGATGGCTTGAGTTTCATTTCCTCTCCCGGGCTGAGTGTCGAGGGAGACGGTGAAGCCATTCCTCCGGTGCCCGCCCCGCGGTCGCGGCGCTGGAGTCTGGGGGCTACGGCCCCCCGAGGTGCGGGTGTGCGGTCAGCGGGATCGCCGATTCCCCTGCTGCGCCGGTGTAGCAGTGAGGGAAGCTCGCCTGCGTGCAGCGTAGCCGCAGGGCTGGGCAAGGGGTCTGCGCAACGGACCCCGCCCGTGCCACCCCCCCGCAGACGTCGGGGTGCGGGGGCACACGGGGCTTTTGAAAGCCCCGCGAGACTGGCGCCGCCAGCGCGCCCGGTGCCTGTGCCTCGGCGGCCGTGGCAGGACAGTGNCAGGTCAAGAGGTGGCAACCTGTGTAGCCAATCTCTGGCCTTTTGTAAAAATGTATATATGGAGTCAGATTTTTAGAATAAAGTAGTAGAAGCTTCCCCTTGAGCTGCTGCGTCTGCTTCATTCCTCGGGTGCCCTGAGACTGCCACACACATCTGTAGCCCTGTTTCTGTGCCTGAGATGTTTTGGTTTTCTGAAATTCTTTTCCCAGGGAATTTTCTGTAAACAAGAGAAGTGTTTTTGTAACTGTACTATGTTATCCATTCCTTTTCCTAGGAGGGACTTCTTGATGTCCCTCTGGTCTGACCAATGTGAGTAAAGAGGTTTGCCTTTGTGTCACCAATCAAATTGGTCTGTGTAAAATAGTATATAAGGGAGACACATCCCAAAAATAAAGGAGTCATTTTCAGCCTTCTGAAACTCAGAGTCTGTGTCATTGTGGTGTAAAACAGCACCACACATCTGTGCTAAACCGCCACGGTTTTGAAGGTTTCAATTTTTTCTCCCTCTCCTTTTCTTCTTTTAGTGTGTTAATAAAATCTGTTTACCTTTAAGTTAAGCCTGTTTTGCCTTTTTCTCCCAAAATCCTATTTTCCAGGGGTAAAAAAGAGCAGATACTCAAACCACTACACTAAATTTGGCAAAACAGAAACCACTACAGCACTATTTATAATACATCCTAAAATACAGTGTATGCTCTTAAGTTTATAGTAAAGATCATCTAGGATTTCCAAACCTTTGTCTCAAGGGAACCCCGAACCTTGGNTAACTCTGCAAAATCTATTTGCCAGTAATCTCCAGGAAGATCCCCTGCTTTTGTTACTCCTAATACAACTCTTCCTCATGTCAGGATTGTTTTTACAGCAGATTTCACATTTGCTCACTACTGATTGTACAATGTCAGTCATTCACTTTCCTATTACTACCTTTTTCAGCTGTTTCAGGTTTTCAACCCCGAAACGTGTGTTTTCATGTTCTCTTTGAGCTAGCTCTCAAAGGATCAGGGGCGGGACTACAACCTGATTTGCTGGTGTAACAGCCCACCCACTTTCTGTGATCTCAGCTTTAAGAAACTTGATTAGTTTGTGGTCTGCTTGGTCATATTTTGGGGTGAACCCCAACAAATCAATCTCTTTTTGTGGAATTACTGCAAGAATACCTTTTTCTGCAATCCCTCTTGCTGCTTTATCAGCAAAGAGGTTTCCCAATTCTGGTGTGGTTTTCCCTTTTTGGTGACATCTACAATGCATGATAGCTACATCTTCGTGTTTTTTAATGCTCCCTAAGAGGGCAAGTATTTGTTCAGCATGTTTGATTTGATTACCTTGAGCATTCAGAAGTCCTTTCTCTTTCCAGATGGCTCCATGGGCATGGAAAACACTAAATGCATATTTAGAGTCAGTCCATATATTTACCTTCTTTCCTTCACTCAGGTCAAGGGCTCTCTTCAGTGCAATCAGTTTGGCTTTCAGTGATGACACATCTGCTGGCAGGGCCTTTGCCTCGATCACCTTATCCTGCATGGTTACTGCATAGCCTGTCATCCTTTTGCCATTTTTCATAAAGCTGCTCCCATCTGTAAAAAGCTCCCAATCTGGATTTTCCAGGGGCAGGTCTTTCAGGTCTGGTTGGCTGACAGTGTGGGGCTCTGGAAGACAGCAGATGGCTTCTTTCCGTTCTTTGCTGAGCTGTTGGTGTCCATGGAAGATCTCCAACCCCAAGTTAACTGCTGTTTCCTTGGCAATCTGTGCTTTGTCTTTAGAAACTCTGTACCCACTCAGTCCCAAGAAGTTTAATAAACTTACGGTAAATTGTATGCCATCATCTCTGGTTCTGGCTGCAACCAGGATGTCATCCACATATTGAAGAATAATTCCTTCTGGCTCCTGTCTTTTCAAGTCCTCTAATTCCTTTGCTAGCTGGTTTCCAAATTCTGTTGGGCTGTTCTTGAAACATTGGGGTAAAACTGTCCAAGTGAGCTGAGTTTTCCTCCCTGTCTCAGGATTTTCCCACTCAAAAGCAAGAAGCTCTTGGCTGTTTTTATGCACAGGAATGCAGAAAAAAGCATCCTGCAGGTCTACAACAGTAAACCACCCTAATTCATCTGTCAGTGTGGTCAAAAGGTGTAATGCAAAGGTTGTGGGTTGGAGACAGACACACGACACAGTAACTCCTGAGTTCTGAGCAACAGTCAACAACCTGTATTGTTCCAAGCTTCCTTTTATAGCCAGTTTGAATTTCCCGGGTTTGGAAAACCTATTGGTTGGGAATCTCTGCACCACCCAGATGTCTGGCCAGTGGTGTGTCCATATCCAGGGCTTAGATGGAATTGGCTGAGGTCTTTGTTCCCCTAGGGACTTCTAGAACAAGCCAGGTCAGCCGAATCGGGTCTGTTATGATCAGACTCATTATGTTCAGCTGTAGACCAGCTGTACATTGCTACAAAAAGGGTGTAGGGATTGGCTACCACTGAGTGTATGTCCTCTGCAATTTTGTTAATTACTCTTAAATCTTGTACTAATCGATAACTCTTACCATCTGCTTTCTTAACAGCTAAAATTGGGGTATTGAATTTGGACTCACATTGCACTAATAAACCATGTTGCAGGAATTTTTCAATTACAGGTGACAATCCCTTACAGTTCTCTAATTTCAAAGGGTTTTGTTTTTGCCTTACCAGTGTGGCTCCTGGTTTGAGTGCAATACTCACTGGTTCTGCTCGTGTGGATCTTCCTGGGATATCACTGGCCCACACTATTGGATTTACCACATTTTCAACTTCAGTGGGGATTTCACCACATTTTTCCTGTATAAAAAGTGCAGCAACTTGGACAAATTTAGATTCAGGAATTACAACTTGTACACCTCTCCCCTTTTTAAATTTAATTTCTGCTTCCAATTTCTCTAGCATTTGGAACTTGAGCCACTTGAAGTTTGTACTACTGGGAGTTGAGGAACTGAGGATTTTTCTTTCAATGGTGGACAGTCATTTTTCTGATGTCCCCACTTCTGGCAGTATGCACAATGATCCTTTTCTGTAGGGGAAGTTTTCTTGGATGACTTTTCTTGAGTTGCTTTCTTACTAGGTTGGGATTTAACTTTTTCAGTTGAGCCTCTATCTCAAAACACCTTCCAGGCAACCTCTAGCAGTTTATCTATGTCTCAAACTCCCTCTATCTTTTGCAGCTTTCTCCTTATATCATTTGAAGCTTGACCCATGAACAAAAGCACTAGATGTGCTTTGCCATCAGTTGATTCTGGATTTAAATCTGTTTATTTGATGGCAATTTCTCTTAGCCTCTTTAAAAAATCTGTGGGGGATTAATCATAATTTTGCTTTACTTCGTAAATCTTTGGCCAATTTATAGCTTTAAGGACACCATGTTTTAACCCATATGTCACAAGGCTTTGATATAATTTTAACCTCGCCATATGTTCTGGTATATTTGGATCCCATCCCAGGTTTTCAAGGGGGAATATCTGTGTGACAGTGCCTTGAAGTAATCCATTTGCAATGCTTGCCTTGACTGATGTTGTGATGGCTTTATTGATCATTCTCCTCTCAGTAGGGTCAAGTAATGTGTCTAACATAGCACTCAAATCACCCCTGTCAGGGTTTTGTGAGTTAATTGCCCGTTCTACTAATGTTGCTACTTTATCTGGGTTCTCTTTATATTTCCCCACAGTAGTTTTCCACTGCTCTAACTCGATAAGGGAGTATGGAACCTTCAAATATATTGGCCCCTGGTTGCCAACTGCTTGCTACAATGGGGCTTGTAAAACTGGTTCTTGTTCTTCTTCTCTTTTTGACCTGGTACGTTTGGCAATCGGGCTACATTCTCTGATGGCTTGTCTTGCTATCTTTCCCCTCCTCCGCCTGCTTAGGGCAGCAATGATATGATCAATCTCATCCTCTTCCTCGGAGCTGTCTGATTCAGTTGTCTCTGTTGTAGCATATAATCTACTTTGCCTTGTCCCGACCATAGGAAGGGCCATGCAGGACTTACTACGATGCTGATCCTGGTCTGTGTACCTGCGCGCATTGATGACGTCATCTGAGGCAGCTCCCGGGCATTTGGGGTTGCTATGGAAACTCACAGGCCGGAGAGCAGAGGAAGGACCACTCCCCCCATGGGAGGTTCCCTCTCCGCCCTCTTTGTAGAAGGCTCTGCCCCCCCGGCTCCTCCCCTAGGGGCAGTGCCGTGGACTGCACACGCTGGCTGTCCCCTCCCCCCTCCTACTTCATTGGCTGGGAGCCTGCCAGGGGCATTCCCCAACCCGACCCCCTTGCTCAGATGGCGGTGGCACCGGCCTGGCCAGGGGCTGTGGCAGGAGCAAGGGGGGCCAGCCCGATGGGGGGCGGCGGCGGTGGTTGCCAAAGCCCTTTCTCTCCCCGCTTGCTGTGACGACGGCAGTGACGGTGCCGGTGGGAGGATGACCGGGGCTGGAGGGACCAGTGGAGCCATTGGGGGCAGTACCGGCAGGGGCGGGACCAGGGGTGGAGGGGCCCTGCCCAGATGCGGGCTTGGGCCCACCCTCAAATCAGGGGCGATGAGGTCTAACTCCTCCTCCTCCTTGTTTTTACATTTGCTATCCAATATCGACTCATCTTTTTTACTTTTCCCGTTTTTTCTTTAAGACCAATATATGCTCCTTTTTGTCTGGCCCTTGCCAACAAGCCAACACCATAAAGAGCCTAGCATATTCCAGCTCGTCTAAATATCGGTCTTCGCATATGTGGGAGATTAAACTTGATGTTAACTTCTTATCAAGACTCCCGAATTCAGGCCATATCTCATCGTTATCTAGTTCATAAGTCAGCCAGCTCTTTTCTGAGAGTCTAATAAGTTTGGATTTAAAAAACAACAAATCCCCCCAGTTAAGTCAGCCCAGTTTTTCAATACTAATGCCAGGGAACTACCTCTTGGGATACTACTATTGCAATATTCACAAGAAAATACACACCCCATATCTCAACAGTTATGAGTAAGAAAGTGACCAGGGAGAGAGAGGAAGAAAGCAAGCAAGGGACGTGATTCAAACCCCCACCCTTCAGAGCCACAGCGCGGGAACTATCTCCCTACGCCACTGCTGGCCTCGGGCCAACAGCAGAGCAATCTGACCCTGCTTTTTAGAGAGCATCCTCCCTTACTACCAGCGGGGGAGACGGAGAGCACTTCCACACTAAACAAAATAACAAGAGATCTCCTAACACCTAACTCAGGTGCTAAACAAAATACCCCTTTATTGAATTACTCACGCGTCTCTGTCAGGTCCACGGATTTTTGGATTCTTGGGCTCTGATACCTTCTGGGCCACAGTGGGCCCCCTCCCTCAGAGTGCCAGCAGGAGTAGGGGGCAGGAGCGGGGCGTTCCTCTGGTCCAGGGGAGGGGTTTTCAGATGCCTCACTGTCCCTTCGTGGTCGCCATAAACTGATGCCTTGGGAAGGCTGACCTGGAACAGACACTGGACAGAGTTAGAGAATAAAGTAGATATTTATTGAAAGGCCTTTAAGGGTACACCTTTGGCAGCACAAGAGCCTGACCAGGGCTACACCCAAGGTGGACTTAAAATGGTCACAAAATGGATGACTGGTCACAAGGTCTTACACTTTTATAAGTTTTGTGTTACCGTGCCTGTTTCTCAAGCTGGCTAGCCTCGGCACCAGTAACACTCCGGTGGAAACTTTTTGCTCAGCTGCGCCTGCGTGGCTATGGCAGGAGGATAAATCAAGGGGGACTCTGGAACGGCTGGGTCACACGAGTTTATTGGTAATCCGGCGTGGAGTCCTCACCTCGGGTGTCAGCGTGTCCGAAGACCTCGACTGACCCTCGGGTGAGACCTTATAACTGGGGGTGTAACACAGAGGGGGGACCAATAAGGTTTAACAGGGAGGTGGCTCATATCATAAACAAACATATATAATAACCATACATTGAACATTAGAAGGTGACAATCAGGATTCTGTCCAATCACTCGACGCCTCTCTCAGAATCTTCCAGAAGTGGGGAGCGACCCCAAAAATGATAGCAACAGGAGGCTATCTATCAGGTGATGGACAGTTAGCTGTCTCTGGGGGGGGAAAAACTTAGGGAGAATACAGAACCAATCACAGAACTGTCACTGGGGAAAAAACAGGGATTAACCAAAAGTGGGTAACAAAAAGGGTACAGAGAACAAACCATTTTACAAAAGAACATTAACTTATGAATTAAACTTAAAATTGAAAAATGCACTCCCACAGTTTTGGTCCATTTGCATATTGGGGTTTAATTGTCCAATTACAGTTTCAGGTTGTGAAGTCCCATCCTTCTTGTTTTCTCTCTTCAGTCCACCATTGTTTATGCTTTTGGGCCTGAAAGTTGTACTCATTGTCCTTGGTCTTCAGCAGGAAAAGGATTTGTTTTGTCTACCTACTCTGTGAAGAGAGCTTACTAACACTTAACATGAGGCTCAGAACTACACCCCTAGGCAGCACAGAATCTGAAAAACATGAAAGCTAAAACTTAAGGCATCACTTCTGTTGCTGCCACTGGGGGCAGGAGTGGGGCTGCGCCCATGAAAGGGACTGAGGTAATCCTTGCGGGCGAGAGCACAGCTGTCATGGCTTCCATAGTAAGGAGTTTTGTTTTGGATAGAAACGGAAGTGTTGGCAGGCAGCAGGAAGGGGCGAGTACCGGCAAAGTGATGCACACAGCACCAGTCACGCTGGGGGTATCCCCGGGTGAGTGTGTCCCTGCCAAGTGTCCGGCTTCACGCCAGGCAGCGAGCGCTCCTTGTCTGTGCTGCCAGGCTCTGGTCGGAGAAGCCGCTCCTGCCCCACCGTGCGGGTCTGTGGGAATGGGGCTATGCTATCTGCCCCTCTCATCTTTGCTATCCAACGGGGGAAAGCGGGGTCCAGTTATGGGCCATTTGTCTTGTCTGTCAGAATCAGTGTGCCTTTTGCAAGATACATGGGGTCCAAAGAGGAAGAAGCCGCATTTCAGGCTCCCTTAAAAACAGGCTACAGGCAAACAGAGCCCTGTTTTAATTAACACCTTGGATGGGAAACTGAGTGAAAACACTGTAGAAGTGGTTAGTGCCACAGGGGTGAGATGAGACCTTTTTTCCAACCTTTGAAATTTGAATTGGGAAAACACTGGGTGATTCATCAGTTTTTCTATCTGCCAAATTCTCCTAAGAAGAATCTGTTGAAATTTTGCAAAGGAGGGAGAAAATCAGATAATTTAAGATGGTGTACTGTATTAAATTCTAAAAATACCTTTTCCTGCATTCCTGTGAATAAAAAAGGCCAAGAACTCTTTGCTGTTAAGTGGAAGAATTCTAAAACAGGGAGAAAGAACCAGCTCACCTGGACAATCTCACTTCAGGGTTTAAAAAACAGCCCAACTATATTCAGAAATCAGCTGGCAAAGGAACTGGAGAACTGGAGAAGGCAGCAGCCAAGAATTGCTGCATCCAACAGTTGCATCCATCTCACTGTAAGTTTGTTCTTTGAACATCGACAACATGCATCCCATGCCATCTTACTGGAACAGGGTAATGTTATTCTGAAAATGTTTGCTGTCAGTCCTGGTATGTCTCTGTTCCCGACACTAACTGATAATGTATCTGAGTATGAATGCTTGCAGATCATGGAAGAAGCCTATTCCAGCAGACCAGACCTGAAGGACGTGCCTCCAGAAGATCCAGATTGGGAATTGTATACAGACGAGAGCAGCTTTGTGCAAGATGGCAAATGGATGACAAGTTATGCAGTGACAACCATGGATAAGGTAATCAAGACAAAGGCCTTGCCATCGGATGTATCATCACAGAAAGCTGATCTGATTGCATCAATGAGAGGTCTGGAACTGAGCAAAGGAAAGAAGGTAAAAATATGGACTAATTCTGAATATGCATTCAATGTTGTGTATGTCCATGGAGTCATCTGGAGGGAAAGACAACTGCTGACTGTTCAAGGTAATGGAAACAAACATATTGAACAGATCCATGTGCTGCTACAGGGTATTTTGAAGTCTAGAGAAGTAGCTTTTATGCTTTGCAAAGTTCATCAAAATGGAAAAACAATTCCCAAATTAGGGAATCATTTTGCTGATAAAGTAGTAAGAGGGGCTGCAGAAAAGGGCATCTTAACAGTGGTGCCACAGAAGGAAATTGATTTGTCAGGGCTTACCGCGAAGTATGAGCAGAAAGACCAATCGAGTCCCTTAAGGATGAAATCAAAGAAAGTGAATGGGTCTCATTAGCCACACAGGCGCAGGGCGGGGTTTTCCTCTGGCGAGTGGTGGGGTCATTAAAAGAGCCCACTAGGGAGCGCGGTGACCAGGAGCATGGTGAGCAGGAGTGGGCAAACAGGCATGGCATGGCTCTGAGGGCATGGCACGGCAGTTTGTGCAGGCAGGGCAAGCAGGCAGGGTTGCAAGTTTCCTCCTGCTAGTGAGGTTTTTCATTTGTTGTTTCTGTTGGTTGGTTGGGTTTTGTTTTGTTTTTTTTTGGTAGTAATGGTTCTTGCTCGATCAAAAACTGCAGTTAGTAAAAGTGTATGTAGCCAAGTAGGACCCTCCAAAAAGGATGCGTCTGTCCAGACCCATTCCTGTATGGAATGTTTGAGCTTATCAGTGGTTACAGGGGACATTGCAGAAGAAGTCTGCCTGCAGTGTGAACGGATGAATGATCTCCTTTTGCTGGTGGCCGAGCTTAGGGAGGAAGTTGAAAGCCTAAGAAGTATTAGGGAAAGTGAAAGGGAAATAGATTGATGGAGTTCTGCCTTTCCATCCTTGAGGGAGGCCCATCAGGAGTCAGAAGGCTCCCATGCCTCCCACTGTCAAGCAACAGGAGGGCACCTGGTGGATGAAGGGGAGTGGAAATCGGTCCCTACTCGGGGAGGTAATAAAAATTCCTCCTGACCCCCATCACCTACCTAGGTGCCACTTCAGAATAGGTATGAGGCCCTGGATCAGAGGGTCAGCCAGAGGATGTAGAAGAAAATGATCTGCCCAGTGAGCCTCCCAATTACACTTCGTCTGTCGGACGGATCTCCACCTCTGACATTAAAAAGAAAAGAATAGTAGTCATAGTGGGTGACTCCCTTCTGAGGGGAACAGAGCTCCCCATATGTTGACTGGACCCAACCCACAGGGAGGTCTGCTGCCTCCGTGGGGCCCAGGTATAGGATATTACCAAGAGACTCCCTGGGCTGATTCAGCCCTCTGATTATTATCCACTGCTGATACTCCAGGTTGGTAGTGATGAGACTGAAAAGAGGAGTGTCAAGGCAATTACAAGGGACTTTAGGGCACTGGGTCAAGTGGTTAATAGGGCAGTAGCACAGGTAATGTTCTGCTCAGTTCCTTTGATGGCAGAGAAAAATGGTGAAAGGAATAGGAGAGCCCACGTTATTAACAAGTGGCTCAAGCCCACGTTATTAACAAGTGGCTCAAAGGTTGGTGTCATCAGCAGAATTTTGAGTTCTTTGATCATGGGGTAACTTTTTTGGCACCTGGTCTGCTGGAACTGGATGGGATGCATCTCTCTGTTAAGGGCAGAAGGATTTTAGCTTATGAACTGGTGGAACTTAATGAGAAGGCTTTAAACTAGGTTGGAAGGGGGAAAGGGATGCAGCTGGGCTGTCTGAAAGCAGGCCCAAGGGTGTTAAACCTGAGTTAGGGGTGAAATAAGTAGCCCAGCTGAGGTGCATGTATACCAATGCACACAGCATGGGTAACAAACAAGAGGAGCTAGAAGCCATGGTACAACAGCAAAGCTATGATGTAGTCACCATCACAGAAACATGGTGGGACAACTAACATAGCTGGAGTGCTGCACTCGATGGCTACAAGCTCGTCAGAAGAGACAGGAAGAGGAGAAGAAGTGGGGGGGTGGCCCTTTATATTAGGGAGGCTTTTGATGCCATAAGTATTGAAACTAATGATGATGAAGTTGAATGCCTATGGGTAAGAATTAAGGGAAAGGCCAACAAGGCTGATGTCCTACTGGGAGTGTGTTATCATCCACCCAACCAGGAGGAAGAGGTGGACAACTTATTCTATAAGCAGCTAGAGAATTTGTCAGAATCATCAGCCCTTGTTCTTGTAGGCGACTTCAACTTGCCAGACATGTGCTGGGAACTTAATACAGCAAAAAAAAAGCAGTCCAGGAAGTTTTTAGAGTGTGTGGAAGACAACATTTTGTCGCAGCTGGTGAGTGAGCCCACCAGGGGAGGGACTATGTTAGATCTGTTGTTTGCAAATAGAGATGGGCTGGTGGGAGATGTGGTGGTTGGAGGCCGCTTGGGGCATAGTGATCATGGAATTATAGAGTTCTCCATATTTGGTGAAATCAGGAGGAACATCAATAATACTTTTACATTAGACTTCCGGAGGGCAGACTTTGGCCTATTTACGAGACTTATTCAGAGAGTTCCTTGGGAAGCAACCCTTAAAAACAAAGGAATTCAGGAAAGGTGGGCATGCTTCAAAAAAGAGATCTTGAGGGCACAGGAACAGACTGTCCCTGTGTGCCAAAAGACGAGTCGAGGAGGGGAACGTCCAGCCTGGATGGGCAACGAAGTTTCAGAGGAACTTAGAAATAAAAAGAGGATGTATCATCTTTGGAAGGAGGGTCAGGTTTCTCAGGAAGTATTCAAGGGGGTTGCTAGTGCATGTAGGAAAAAAATTAAGGAGGCCAAAACTCAGTTCGAACTTAATTTGGCATCTTTTGTAAAGGGTTATAAAAATGTTTTTATAAATATATTAATGGTAAAAGGAAGGGTAAGACCAACCTTTGTTCTCTATTGGATGCGGCTGGGAACTTAGTAACTGCAAATGAGGAGAAGGCAGAGGTGCTTAACACCTTCTTTGCCTCAGTCTTTAGTGGGAAGACGGCTTGTTCTCCGGACAGCTGTCCTCCTGTGTCACAGTAAAGCTGGTCTGTAGCTGGACAGATAAATCTAGCCATAATAAGAAACCCAATTTGGCCCTCCTAGTTTGATAAACAAGTCCCTGGGTGAGCGATGATAGGATGGATTTGAACACATAAAAGGGACCCTCAGCCGACCCCATTCAATCCTATTTGCAAACATATTATTGGTCAAGGAGCCGGGCAGTGTTAAGACCCAGACCAATCAGTTGTCTAAACCCAGGAAATTCAAGTCCCTTATAAAAAGAGCTGCCATAATAAACTCTTGGCCGTTTGTCTCATGATCATCAGACTTGAGTCGTGGTTCTGTCTCCAACCCATGACCACGCGTAACACTCCTGGGTTGGTAGATGGTGTTAGGGAGCAGAATGTTCCCCCTGTTATCCAGGAGGAGGCAGTCAGAGAACTGCTGAGCTGCTTGGATGTTTATAAATCTATGGGACCAGATGGGATCCATCCCAGGGTGATGAGGGAGCTGGCAGCTGAGCTTGCAAAGCCGGTCTCCACCATTTACCAACAGTCCTGGATCACTGGTGAGGTTCCACATGACTGGAAGCTGGCCAATGTGACACCCATTCACAAAAAGGATGGGAAGGAGGATCCTGATAATTATAGGCCAGTTAGCCTGACCTCAGTACCCGGTAAGGTAATGGAGCAGTTTATATTGAGTGTCATTACACAGCACTTACAGGATGGCCAAGGTATTAGACCCAGCCAGCATGGGCTTAGGAGGGGTAGGTCATGTTTGACCAAGCTGGTCTCCTTTTATGACCAGGTGACCCGCCTGGTGGATGCAGGAAGGGCTGTGGATGTTGTCTATTTGGACTTCAGCAAGGCCTTTGGCACTCTCCCACAGCATACTCCTGGAAAAGCTGGCAGTCCACAGCTTGGACAGGAGCACTCTTTGCTGGGTTAAGAACTGGCTGGATGGCAGGGCCCAGAGAGTAGTGGTGAATGGTGCTGCATCCAGCTGGCAGCCAGTCACCAGTGGTGTCCCTCAGGGGTCTGTGCTAGGGCCAGTTCTGTTCAATATTTTTATTGACAACATGGATGAGGGTACTGAGTCTTTCATTAGTAAATTTTATGGACAACACTAAGCTGTCCAGTTCTGGGCCCCTCAGTTTAGGAAGGATGTTGAGACACTTGAGCACGTCCAGAGGAGGGCAACGAGGCTGGTGAGGGGCTTGGAACACAAGCCCTATGAGGAATGACTGAGGGAGCTGGGGTTGTTTAGCCTGGAGAGAAGGAGACTCAGAGGTGACCTTATCACTCTCTACAACTTCCTGAAAGGTGGTTGTAGTCTGATGGGGGTTGGTCTCTTTCTCCAGGCAGCAACTCACAGAACAAGAGGACACAGTCTCAAGCTGTATCAAGGGAAATATAGGTTGGATATAAGGAAAAAGTTTTTTACAGAAAGGGTGATAAAGTACTGGAATGGTTTGCCCAGGGAGGTGGTATGTTGGTGTCCTGAGCTGCTTTACCAGCTAGCTTGCTCTCTCACCAGCATATAAGGAAGGTTTGGTGGGTCTGAACCTCAGGCTGAAGCGTGGTCGATGGCGTGGACCCAGAACAGGGATACAATGAAGAAAGGTGGGAACCTGAGGACTCTGCCTAATCACCTAGCATCTTCACCAGAATCTTCCTAGTTTTTACAAGGTGATTGACAAGGTCCATTACCAGGGAAGGACCACAGGGGTTTAGGGATGGGGGTGTAGGAATGAACCATTATAAACAAATAACAAAAACATACAGAATTATTGGAAAACCCAAAATGTACACCACCACAGTGGTGGAGTCACCATCCCTGGATGTGTTCAAAAAAAGACTGGACATGGCACTTGCCGTGGTCTAGTTGAGGTGTTAGAGCATGGGTTGGGCTCGATGATCTTGAAGGTCTCTTCCAGCCTAGTGATTCTGTGTGACTCTGTGTGACTATTACACCAGAGGGACAGATGATAGTTCCACCTCAGCAAGAATATGAAAACACCCATAGGGGAACAAAGAACCTTTTGAAACATCTGAAGAACGTAGTAATAGGAAGGGAAATGAATGATATTTTACAGTCTATAGTAAGCAAATGTGAAATCTGCTGTAGAAACAACCCCAACACAAGTTGTGCTAGAAATAACAGAGGCAGGGGTCTTCCTGGAGACTACTGACAAATAGTTTTTGTTGAGTTAACACACAAAGGATACAAGTATGTATTGGTGTTGTTTGATACCTGTCACGATCTGCTAATGCAAGCAGGGGTCATGATGGTTCGTTAACTGATCTCAGAGTGCAAAAACAACACAGAGGGGATTTCAGTATTAATCAAAACAAATGCACCTTTATTGAGTGCCAACAGCAAATGCGATAGAAGGATTAGAAAGGAAATAAAGGATAAAGAGAGAGAGAGAAAGAGAGGGTGGGTAATAGCTACCAACGGAGAGACAAAATCCTCATGGTCCAGCCAATAGATCCGTCTTCTTCTGTGGGGAGATCTCAAAGTCTTTGGTTAACTCAGGGGTCTTTTATAGTCTTAGGAGGTCCGCCAGGGGAGGAACGAGACGGTATATTGAGGGAACAGGTACAGGACAGTAGCAAGTACAGACATGCCAGTTCCAAACAGGACAAATCCATCCCAGCAGCGAGCAGGACCCATTGTTTCAGGACTGGTTCCCATGAGAAACCAGTCTTGGTCCAGCGAACACACCTGCAGGCAACACTTGGCAAACATTCAGTCAGGCCAGCGTTCTTGTGTTAGAATTTTAAGGGTCTCAGTCTCAGTCCTTGGGGGGGCTTCAATCTTCGTCCTTGACAGTGGTCATGAGGCAGATGAGGGATCTTCGGACCGTCTCTTACAACACCTTTAATGGATGGCCTGAAGCTTACCCCTGTTGTACTAACACAGTGAAAGAAGTGCTGGAAGTCTTGCTCAATCATATAATTCCAAGGTTTGGGGTTCCTTTGGGGTTGTCATCAGATAGGGGGCCGCACTTTGTTGCAACTGTAGTAGGGGAAGTTGGTCAAGTTCTGGGAATTGTTTGGGATCTGCAAACTCCCTACAGACCCCAGGCAAATGGTAAAGCTGAACATGTGAGTGGAACCCTCAAAACACAGATTAGTAAAATTTGTCAAGATGTCCATGACATGGGTTCAGGCCTTGCCTATAGCCTTACTGAGAATATGCATACAACCAAAGCGGAGAGACAACATAAGACCTTATGAAATATTGCATGGCAGGCCATATCAAATTGTGTATATTACAGGAGAAATCTATATGAGGGGGGAAATTGACTTACGGAGGTATTTAATAGCTTTAAGTTCTACTTTGCAGAAACTCCAGGGATTTGTCATGTCATCCAGGCTGATAGGACTGGACACACCTGCTCATCCATTCCAGCCTGGAGACTGAGTCTATGTTAAATGGTGGGACAGTGACCTTTACCAGCTAAGTGGATAGGACCCTTTGTTGGGGGTTAGGTTTTTCTTCCTTTTGTTCCTTTTTACCTATAGATTTTTTGCCACAAATTGCTAGGAAATATTAACAATTGAGTACTTAAGAAAACAAAAGAAGTGATTAAGTTCAAGGGAGGAGGGCATCTGGTTGCATTTCTCTTATCTGGAGGGTTTCTCTCCAAGGGGCAGAGATACCGTGAGAATTGGGCAGGTAAAAGACAGAGCTGGGCCAGCTGCTAACTCTCTCTCTCTAGGCTTGGGAGGAAGAAAGTCAAAGCTGCTGCTTGGGGAAAAGCTGCTGCTTTATCACCATCTGCTCGGGTGCCCGGGATCCTGAGCTCTCCTCTTCTCTCCCTGCCGTGCTGGGAGCCGGGTCGCCGCTGCCCCACCCCCCCACCGCTTCTTCGGCACTGCTCTGGGTTTCTCTACGTAGCCCCACACCTCCTGGCCTTCCGGGACGTCCCGCAGTTCCAGCTACTGCCACGGAGCTTGCCCACCACCCCGGGATTTTTGCTCATTGCTGCTGTTCCAGCTTGGTGCTCCTCAGAGTCCTGCTGGGGCACTGGGATCGGCTACCCCAGGGGGTTTGTGAGGCAAAGCCTCTCTTCCATCCTTTCCCGTCTTGTCTGAGCTGCCATTACCATGTGCTCCCCGAGCTCGCGCCACAGCGCCCTCTGCAGCCGCAGGGGAATCATCGTACCTGCCCTGCCCACCGGGACCCACCAGCGCCCCTGCCGGGGATTCATTACTTCATAGTTAAAAAGGCTTCTGCTCCTAAAATCACCAGGGAAACAGAGACTGATACAAATCAGGATGATGTGGTTTAAATTGTTCGTTTTGTGCCTTTTATCTGCACAGTTGGTAACCATGATTCAGGTTTGATCCCAAAATTTGCATGTGACTTTAGTCCAAAATGTATCCAAAGCTCTTCAAAAGAACAACTTGTCAGGGTGGTATTGAATATGTGAAAATGAGGTCTGGTAAATTCTGCCCCAGATAAAGATCAGGCTTGTGCCCTTGGGGCTGTAATTGCAAGCATAACAATATTTGATCACACTGAGGACCCAAATGGAAGGATGAGGAGGACGAAAAGATCTATTAATCCCCTCGCTGAGCATCCCACACTTTTCCACAGGGTAATCAGAGTTCTCATTCCCTCTTGGGGAGTAATTGAACTGGAGACAGCAATTGTTAACATCTCAGCTGTTATTGAACATATTGAAAAGAAAACTTCAGATGCAATTTCAGCCTTACAAGAAATCCATGATTTGTCTGGTATAGTTTTGCAAAACGGAATGGCTCTAAATTTCCTACTAGCTGCACAATCATTAACACTAGTTGTTCTTACGTAGATCAGAGTAGAAGAATTAATAAGGATTTGGTTGAAATTTGGAAGCAAACTCAAATTTTACATCAGGTAGCTCTCAAAAAGGGCTCACTGAACTTTGAATATACTTTTGATATACTCACTTCATGGTTACCAAGCTGGGCCTGGATAAAAGGAGCTGTTCATACTACTTATATCTGTAGTTTGTCTTTGCATAGTAGCTGGCTGTATGATCCAATGCTGTGGTTAAATGTAAAGAGTAGAGACTAGACAAGGTACAGTCTTGTCCAGTCTCTAAAAGGGGGAATGATGCAAAAATGATTTCTGCTTTTATATTTTCTTCATATATACTTGTAGCTCTGCAGCCTATTATTGTATAGCTATATAGTTCCTAGGTAACTCCAATATTTTTCCTATCGTGACAGACAAAAAGACAAAACACATTCCAAAGGTCCCAATCCTATCTTGTTTCTTCCTCTGGGAACCAAGGACAAGCTACTCTCCCAAGGCATTTTCTTCTAAACAAAGTACAGCTAGGAGCAAAAAAGGGAGGCTCCAGAAGAGGTAGAACCAAGGGGAGGAATGACCTCATTACTTATGCTTCTAATTGGGGATTCTTCTCAATTACGCTAATTTGTTAAACCTATTAAACTGTATTTGCCCTATGTGGGGTGGGCATTTTTCCATATCTGCCCCTGGAGGCCTCCAACTAAAGATCAACTTTTATATTATTTCCTATACTAATATTATCTCAAAAGTGTGTCGTTTTATTTCTAGGTCTTTAAGGCATCAGTAACACACTTTTTCTTGTTGGGTCCTCCACCACTTGCATCAATAAGTCAACAATAACCAAATGATGCCATACATGCAACCAGTCATGCAGTCAGGGAGAATAGCCATTCAGTCAGACAGTACTCACTTGGTCATTTTGAGGGGAGCGATGAGGCAGCAGTGGGTTGTCAGCAAGGAGTTACGGGTGTATGATGAAAAGGCCCACAAATGGAAATTCTTGGCTCCCATGGATGCACCAAGGTGCCAGCATAGCATCGCCATGATTGGAAACTTTCTTCACATAGTTGGGGGTCAGAGCAATTACAACACCAAAGGAAAGATGGCGGTTGACAGAGTCTTTTGATTTGATCCTTGCTACAAGTAGATGCAATGAGAAGCAGAACTTCTTCCACCTAAGTGCCCTCAAAGGACATTTGTATGCAGTTGGTAGTCAAAATGCAGCAGGTAAGTTAGATCTCTGGTGGAAAAGAAAGATTCTCATATGAAAGTATCTCTTGGTGGCAGTGAATATGGGCATCTCTGCTCATCTACAGTCTTTGAAGACAGGAACCACAAGATTTTTTCACCAGCAATACAGTTATCACAGAGACACCACCAGCATCGCTGATGGTTTCAACTTTGGCCAGTGGTGGTTTCCTTTTGGATATGTCTGTATCGTGGTTTGACACTGGCCAAACGCCAGGTATCCATGAAAACCTATTCACTCATTCTCCTCTGCTATAGCTGAGCAGAGGAGGGGGAAAAAAATGAAAGGCTCATGAGCTGAGATAAGGATTGGGAGAAAACACTTTAAGGGCAAAACAGGCTCAAACTTGAAGGTATAAAGTAAATTTATTATTAAAAGAGTCAGAGGAGGATAATGAGGAATAAAATAGACCTTTAAAACACCTTTTTACCCCCCAGCCCCTCCCTCCTTCTCACCAACAGCACAGGGAGACAGGGAGTGAGGGTTTTGGTCAGTTTTTCACTCAAAATCTTTCTTCAGTTCGCTTAGGGAAAGGAGTCTTTTTTTTTCTGCTATGCCATGGGGTCTTTCCCATGGGAGACAGTTCTCTGTGAACTTCTCCAGTGTGGTTCTAATTTTCATGAGTAGCAATCCTGCCAGACCTGCTGTAATGTGAGTCTCTCCCACAGGAAGAACAGTCTTCCCAAAACTGCCATGGCGTGGGTCACTAGTCCATGGGGTGTAGTCTTTTAAGGATAAGCTGCTCTAGTTTGGAAGCAAGGGTCCTCTATCTCTGGAAGCAAAGGGTCTCTCTCTCTGTTTGGGTCTCCCACTGGATAACAGCTTTTTTTTGTGGACTCACCCACTCCAGCATGAGCACCTTTTCCCACAGGCTGTGAGTGGATCCCTGCATCCCCCCCATGGACTTCATGAATTACAGGGAGACAGTTTGTTGTATTATAGTCTGTGGAAGATCAGACAGTTACAGAAGCTGAATTGGACAGTGCCACCAACCTTCTGGCCCTGGTACAGTTGAAGCCGTGGGAGAGATAAACTCAAGGCAAGAACAGAAGTGAAGACATCATGTCTGGTCACTCTGACCGTTCTGACGAGGGAAGATACAGCAAGGACTCTGCTGGTGAAAGAGATAACAAAGGACATTACTAGCATAAGAAGAATAATCAGAAGATTGTGTTTCTAAGAGGACCAGGACAAAGGGGTCGGTGTGGAAAATTTTGTACAAATGTAGTGACCTATAAATACTTGTAACCTAGCGCAATAAACTGTCTTTGCTTTGCTGGCATAAGTGGAGTCCGTGTCTTCAATCCCTGCAATGGTGCCTTCCATGTGAGGACACCTATACTGGTGTCTGCAGGGACACCCCTTGGGACTTGAAGTGCTGCTGAAAGGAAGCAGGAGGCCAGCCGGCAAATCATTGCCTTCAGATTTTGGAGGTGAGCTGGGGGGAACATGGGGAATAATATGTTCTCAGAAGAGAAACATGTTTTTGAACTTATGTCTAAACTTCTAGAGAAGCAGGGGAAAATGATCGCTTCCCATTCCCTTAAGCTGATTTTGCCCTGGGCGCAGTCGCACGTTAAAGGGTTAACCACCAGCACAGTTTTTACAGTGGAACTGTGGGATGAAGTAGGAGTCAAACTTTGGGACTGAGCTACGAGATGTGATAAGACCACAGGTGGCTTTTCACCCCTCTGTCGAGCCCCTGCCGGAGGCTGCCTCCTCTGCATAACCCAGACCCAGGGACCAGCCATTGCCTGTGAGCTACCCCAGGGAGCGATTCCCTCCACTCAGCCCTGCTGTTCTCTGCTGCTGCTTCAGGGCATCTTGCTACACTGTAACCCGACACCTGGACATCTCGCAGCTTCTGGCACAGCCCCAGAGTTTCTGCTACCTTTTGTTTGTCACTCCCGGAATGAGCCAGACTCTGCTGTTCCAACTGCCGCTCCGCGGTTCCTGCTGCAGCCCTTTTTTTCCATCTCCTCAGCCAGCTGTGCCTGCCATTACCCATGTGCAGAGAGGTGGCTGAGCTCACGCCACAGCGCCACCTGCAGCCGTGGGGGAATAATCGCACCTGCCCTGCCTGGCTGGGAGCCAAAAGTGCCCCTGCCAGCTGTGACAATAACTATACCAAAGGGGAAAGTGCCTGCAGCCGAGAGAAGGCTGCTATTGGGTTTCTAGTTTTGTTTCTTGTTGCTGCTGTTGGTGTTGTTTGTTTTTCTTGTTATACATACTAGTAAAGAACTGTTATTCCTTTTCCCATATCTTTGCCTGAAAGCCCCATAATTTCATGTCGAACTTTCGGACACACAAAGGACGAGGCAGACAGCAGAAGGTCAGGCAGGAAAGCTCCTATTTTAATTTTCTGACTCCATCTTATATACACTTTGATCAGAAGGCAAAAAATTGGCTACACAGGTTGCCACCTTTTTGACCTCGTTGGTGAACATCACCATCAATCATATTTCTCCTCCCAGAGGAGAAATATGTAAACAAAATAGATAAGTTCTAAATATATATAGTTTACATGAAGCTGCATGAGAATCTCCACTACAAAATTGCAAACACTGAAAAGCAGGCAAACTTAGGGTGACAATTTCCAAGTTATAATAATTCGGAAGGGAGGGGGGTCATATTTTTCATTCCAAGCAAGGTTCCCGCCTTCCTTGGCAGACACCTGTCTTTCAAACCAAGACACTTGGTTGCAATAGAAAGCAAATACGTAGGCATTTTGATTGTTGTTATCTATAGTAACATGACAGTATAAAGACATAAAATATAACTTAAGAAAATGTATAAGAAAGAGAAGGAAAGGATAAGAGTAGAAAGATCTCACCACCTGTAGGCCTCAGAACAAAACTTGGTTGTTGCAATTTTAACATCTGTGGGTCAAAGAAATGGTCACAGTCTTAGTTGACACAGTGGTTGCAAATTAAATCTGTCAAATGACAAAGACAATCCCCAGAACATAACCTCTATTGGGTTTATATTCACTCAGGTTCAGGTGGGAATGCCCAGGTACCTCCCCCGGGGCAGGGAGTTTCACACTGGATGATGTAATGTTGTGGATCTAGGGAAACTTTGGGAGTGTTTGATACCTTCAAAGTCGTTACAGCTGCCTATTACACCAGTGAAGTTGAGTCCATTATGGCCTATTCTAGTCCATCAGCAGAGATGAACACCTTCAGGCTATGTGTGAATGTCCTGGTACTTCCCAGCAGGGGAGTTATCACAGCTCAGTTCACTTGAGTAAGGGCAAAGAGACAATACCTGCCTCGCCTCCCAGGGTTTGCCTCTTTCCTTATCTCCTTCAACACTGTGGTATATGTGCTGAGTAAATTCGTGTATCAAATATATTGTATGTTATAACCTAAGAATTGTGCTGTAAGTTCTGATTTCCAAAAACTGCAAAAAGTGTCTCCGACTACCGAGGCCCATTTTGCAACTGTAAAATAGCAGGGTGAAACCAAAATTTGCAACAGAAAGAACAGGGCTGAGCAGGAGATGGCTCTTTCATCAAGAGTGGACTCCCCACTTCACAGACAATCAGCACCTAATACCAATCTAGGTGGAGGGAACCCAGAGATTGAACAGATCACCATCCCAATGCCCAGTTCCAGGAACCCAATTCAGACCCCAGACACTGCCAAGAAAATCTTTCAAAACCAAACCATGAAAGAAAGAAGTATATGAATATGCAGACTGGACAAAGGCTCACAATGGACTCACCTCCAGGCAAAAAAACCATATAAAATCTGCACTCTGAAACCCAATATCCGTGAACGAGGTGGATCAGCTCCATTGAGGCTGTTTCTGCGTTCACCCAACACTCGATCGATGTTGAATGCTTTTATTGTGGCTGACTCAGATTGATTTGGAAATGGCAAAATAGAATCCTTGATATCAAATTGGCTGAAAATCATTTATAACAGATTGGTGTCGTGACTCAGATACAATTTCGGTGCTACGGAACCCCTTTGTTCAGGAGGCGCCCCGCTGATTTTTCGGCGGCCTGGCTTGTTGCCCGATATCCAAAGTGAAACACAAATCAACAAAGTTGATTTATGCCGGTGCTTTATTTAGGGCCCGGGGACCTGAGGACTAGCGTCCCAAGTCAGAATCCCGAAGACCCTCATTTTACAATCAGCTTTTATAACTTTTTACAACTGATTACTTCATCAACATACGTGCAAAACCCCACATCCCAAGTTACAATAGATACATATATCAAAATCAAATTACACTCCTTGAAGTCATAAATTTCACATGGTTGTCTGCTCCAGGACTATAGTTTAGCTCCTGTGGTCAAACTCCCCCCACCAGATATCCATGGCTACGTTATACTTTAACTTAATCTCATGGAAACAGCTAACAGTTTCTACCTGTTTGTTCTTAGCTAAGCCTTAAGTCTCAGGAACCTCAGTACATTCCCATGGCACATTCCCAGAATTAGGGCCTACTTCTAATAGAAAAATCTTCAAGCCTTAGCATGACTACTACTACTTCACTATTTTATGTCTCCCAACCCCCCTTTGGTAACAGGCTGAGTGGGAGACCCTGTAGCACCAATTGTATCATGAACAAATTTAGGCCAAAGCCACAATAAAAGAGGGGGTTTCAAATCCAAGAGATCTCAGAGAACTCAAGGAAGACCAAAGAAAGTCTTCAAGAGCCATGGCAAAATTTTTCCACTCTTAAAATCCTATGTGCATGAAGAATCCAGGCAAGAAAAAGAGCTGTAAGTATTGCTAGTTGAGTGAGTGTGATTGAGCGAGTGAATGAGACTTGATTTTATCACGACCCAAGTGTGGACCTGAAGGTCGCATTTCCATCCTCCCGCGAGGGAATTGTTCGGCCGACAGAGAAGTGATTCGAGACAAAAATCTCATTTCGCTCGTAAAAACCCAAAACACGGGGAGATTTTAGGGGAGTGATCACTAAAAGCTAAAAGGAAAGGAGAGGTTCCTCTGAGTTTGGGAACTGGTAAACCTTTTAGCTCAGGGCTCAGTAAGACTCCAAGAAAAAGGAAACGAGGAAAATCCATCGCTGGCCAAAAACCCACAACTCAGCTCGCTGAAGGGGTAAGTAATCCAATAAAACAAAACCCACTTGAGAAAAAGCAAGGTTCAGAAAAGGATCCTAATTCTTAGCGAGAAGCTAAAAAAAACTAACACAAAACTTTCAAAGGTAAGTGAATTTTTAAGTTCAAGAAAAATGAGAGAAAGAAAGAGCAAACCCCAGAAAGAGGTCCAAGAGAAACATACCTTGGAAAAAGAGAGTGGTGCTCTCAAAATCCCACGAGATAGCCCATTGGGATGGATGTTGGAACACTGGGAGGATGTGGGTCTGTTCTAAAAGGGGAGGAAAGTCCAAGGAAAAAATTGCATACTATTGCATAAAGGTTTGGGGAGAGAAAGAGATTAAGAATCACTTAATTTGGCCCATGTTTGGTGCTTTTTGAAAAATTAGAAAAACAAAAAGAGACAAAAAAAATGAAAAATAAAAGGTTTCAAGAAGACTAGGGGTGTCAAGGGCTTTTTATCTTAGAGTACATAACATCTAAAAAGCTCTTGACAAAATTTAAAACCTCAAAAAGAAGTACTAAAGAATATGTTGTCTTGTTAAAAAACAAGGGAGTGTTAATCTGTTTCTGTTATCTTTGTGTGAGCAAAATGTGTGTATAGCTAAGAGGTGTATTTGTTGTAGACCTTATTTGTGTTATTGTATTGTCTCCTGTGCGATTGGTGCTGTGAAAAGCGTAGCAAGTAGACTCCTAAAAAATAAAAAAGAGGATGAGTTAAGATCCAAAAAGAGAGGAGAGAGAAAGGAGCTAAGCGCAGCCCCCGCGTGGTTGCTGTCAGCGGCCCCACCGGTGCCTATCGTGGCATCTGCTGTGCCCACCCCCCTTTCCCGCTTTAGTTGGAACTGAGCCAGGGCTCCCGCCTGCGTCTTGATCGGGCAGCCCGTCCCGCACCCAGTGTGGGTGGGCACCACCGCTTGCCTGAGTCTCCTCGCGGCTACACCGTAGCCTGCCTCCGCAGCAACTCTTTCTCTCGGCTCCGTCCCTGCTCCAGCCCCAGCGCAGCTGGGGGCTCTATCTCACCTAATCTCGGTTGCTCTGCCTGCGGCATCAGTGCAAGGTTTCCCCCTCGGTTGTTTTTTTTTTTTTCTCAACCCTCGGCACAACTTTCCCAACTCCCAGAAGTCCCGCCCTCAAAAAACCCCGAGACTGCAACTCCCACAAGTCCTTTCGCATCCCTCGTTTTTTCTCCTTCCCTCCCAGTCACCAGTGATCCCATCTTCCCTTGCACAGCCACCCATCCCCTCCCCCCGCCGCTTTTCCCTCAGCCCCACAACCCACGGGAGCCAAAAAGCAAGTTACAGTAAGTTCCCCTTCCCAGCAAACAAGACTCGGCGTAAAAATGAAGAGGGCAAATGAAAGAATGCCTTTTAAACTTGTCCTCTAGCTGAGAAAAGTCGAGATTACTTTGCATTTCAGTAGGAGGATCCTGAGACAAATAAAAAACAACAAAGCAAGTGAATAACCCTCCCCCAGAATTTTGTTAAGTCCCCAATCTATTTAGTCAAACTCTTGAGCAGTTGTAAGTCAGTTTGTGCCTATAGAGGAAACTAAATTGTCACAATATTGAGAAAAATTGGGCAGGAGACAAGTTTCCTCCTTTAAATGCCTTTATTAAAGTATAGCTCTTTTAGAAGCAGGCGCCTCAGGGGGGTGGGGTGGCCTCCACCGCAGTGCTGAGAAGGAGGGGGGGGGCTGGACACTCTGCTGCTGCACACAGCCGAGTGGGGAATTAGCCTCCCCCCTCACGGGAGCATGCTCCCGACAATTCCAGTCCAATGTGATTTCCACTGATGAGTCGGATGTTCAGATTGCTCTTCTGGTCACGGCGAGATCCAAATTTCAGGTATTAGATGGCTTTTACATCTTAGTCTTTATTGCTGCTATTTGTTTGGTTTTAATTGGTTGCTAAAGAGTCTTAATTACTGTTTGTTTTGGAAATTGTTCCGATTTTCTTGAGGCGTTGCATCCTGGGATCTTTAATTACCATAAGGGGTGTCAGAGTAGGAGACGGGGGCAGGGGGGGTGAGATAGCCAGGCAGGGTGGAGAGATGTAGGAGTCTTACGTTGCCATGGAAACGACATTCTTACTTGACAGGCCACGAAGATATACTACAAAATGAGTCCAAACAGTTTCTAACATTTAACTTTACAATTCTATAACTTATATAACTAATACTTTCTAATTTTATACATTTAACTTTTAAGAGTTGTTTTTAAACCTCGTTTTTTACAATATGTTGATGATTTGCTAGTAGCAAACCCAAAAGATAAAGAATGTAAGAGAATGCACGATAGCACTTTTGAATTTTCTAGAAAACAAAAGATTAAAGGTCTCAAAATCAAAACTGCAATTTACAAAATCTAAAGTAAAATACTTGGGGCACTAGATATCAAAAGGTAAGAAGAAATTGGACCCTGAGAGGGTGGCAGGGATCATCGCTCTGCCCTCTCCACGCACAAAAAGAGAAATTAGACAGCTACTGGGGCTTCTAGGGTACTGCAGACAATAGATTGAAGAGTATAGTGAAAAGGTAAAGTTCCTCTATGAGAGATTGAACACTGATAGATTGAAGTGGACAAAAAATGAACTGGGATTTAAGGGGCTAAAAGAGGCCCTAATATCAGCTCCTGTGTTAAGTTTACCAGATGTGAAAAGGCAATTTCAGCTGTTTGTGGATGTTAGTGACCACACTACTCATGGTGTTTTAACTCAAGACTAGGCAAAGGTCAAAAAGCCTGTAGGGTATGTTTCTAAGCTCTTAGATCCTGTGAGCAAGGGGTGGCCTACTTGTTTGCAGGCCATCGTGGCAATTGCGCTGTTAGTAGAAGAGGCAAAGAAGGTGACTTTTGGAGCTCCCCTGGTGGTTTATACCCCACACAATGTGAGGAGCATCCTGCAACAAAAGGCAAACAAATAGCTCACAAATGCCAGGCTCCTAAAATATAAAGCTATCCTAGTTCACTCGCATGGTCTAGAGTTGAGAACAACTACTACTCAAAACCCAGCCCAATTTCTTTTTGGTGAGGCACTAGGAGAACCCTCCCACAATTGCACAGAGGTGGTGGAGCTGTAGACAAAGGTAAGGCCAAATTTGGAGGAAGAAGAATTAGAAGATGGGGAAAAATAGTTTGTGGATGAGTCAACAAAGGTAGTAGAAGAAAAAAGAAAATCAGGATATGCCATAGTAGATGGCAAATCTAGTGAAATAGTAGAATCAGGTCCCCTGAATGCTAACTGGTCCGCCCAAGCCTGTGAATTATATGCAGTGCTACAAGCACTTAAAAAATTAAAAAAAAAAAAAGAAAGAAACAATATTCACAAATGCAAAATATGCTTTTGGAGTAGCACATACTTTTAGAAAAATATGGGAAGAAAGAAGTTTAATTAACACTCGGGGACGAGGGTTAATTCATGGTAAAATAATAAAACAAATTTTGGAAGCTATCAAAGAGCCCGAGGAAATTTCCATCCTCCATGTCGAAGGACACCAAGTAGGTATGCAATTTCAAACTGGAGGAAATAATTTAGCTCACAAAGAGGCAAAAAGAGCAGCACTGCTCATGGTAAGTACACCTGAGGTTGGGGAAGAGGGGATTCAAGAATATTCTCCATGTCCTTCCCCCCAAAAAATTGAAGGATTTGAGAAAATAGGAGGGATGCTAAAAGAAGGAAAATAGAAATTACCCAATAAAAAAGAACTGCTATCAAAAGATTATGCTAGAAAAATTTAAAAAAAACTCCATCAGCAGACTCCCTGGGGGACGCAAGCTCTGGCAAAGCAATTTTTGAAATTTTTTGAATGCAAAAGAATTGACAAAACAAGAAGTGCAAAAGTGTATGATCTGCCAAAATCAATCGGGCCAGATCCAAACAAACGACTTTAGGAAGACGTCCTGTTGCCTACTGTCCGTTTGAAAGGATCCAAGTGGATTTCACTGATTTACCTAAGGTAGAAAGACAGAAATTCTTATTGGTCATAGTAGACAAATTAACCCACTAAGTTGAAGCCTTTCCCAAGGCAAGGGCTACAGCCCAAACAATGTCAAAAGTATTACTAAAAAAAAATATTCCTCGATATAGAATAGTGAATCACATCGATTCTAACCAAGGAACTCATTTCACTTCCAAAATTATTAAACAAATAGCAGAAGCCTTAGGGATCCAATGGCAGTATCACACTCAATGGCACCCACAAAGCTCGGGATAGGTAAAAAGAATGAATCAAACACTAAAAGCACAACTATCTAAATTAATGTTAGAAAAAGAATGTCTTGAGTACAGTGTCTTCCTCTAGTTCTTCTAAACAGAAGGACTATGCCTCACTCTGAAACTGGACTGTCACCATTCGAAATGTTGTAAAGAATGCCCTACAAACACAAAATGCAGGTGGGGGTGTCGGAGTCCAGGGCATCCCTTTGGATGACCTGGGACCTGAAGAAGAGAGTTCGAACCCTGGACAGGGGGGTGTGAAGCCGGTCCAGGGGGGTTGGAGACCTTGGCACACAGCCCAGAAAGACACCAAGTTTGATTTTAGTCCATGGGAAAAGCTTCCAACACTAAGAGAGGAATTACAAACCTCGAGGGTGTGAAAATAGTAGCTTAGCTTAGCACGGGGTGAAAAATTTTGTAGTTTTAGGATTCTTATTATAGAGGTAAATGGGGGACAAGATGGAGGATTTAGGGTGTTGCCCTGGGTTCTTCTCCTTCTCCCTCGTCCTCCATCTTCTGAGGTAGTGATGACACAAAGTAGTTTGAGGGGATTGGGTTAAGGTACAAGTGACCTTTCTAGTATAGGCACTGGGCATTGGCACAAATTAGTAAATAATGGACACGTAGTTATCTGTATAAGAGCAGAGCGACGCCCCACCGGGAGTCAGTCACCTCGTGTCCCAGCCGCTGTCCGGACCTCGGCTGAGTGCAGATAGAATTTTGAGATATCAAATAATAAACAACACGAGAAACCCGAAAACAAGGCCTTGAAGACTCTGCTTTTTCACGCGATGCAGCTCAGGGCTTTTAGAGGGCCAAGGACTCTTAACAGCCGGAATCTCGGGTGAGAAAACCAAACCCGAGAGTTGGCGTCCCTGGAGGTTTCCCAGTGGACCCAGCAGGCCCTCTGAAGCCAGGAAGAAAACATCTGAGAAGACAGGGGAAGATTTGGCCAACGCAGCTGATTTCAAATTCGCCTCGGATCGACGACCTCCAAGGGCCCTGGAACTGTCACCCTGAGATCTGCTGGCCGGTGATCAGGACACCTCCGGATCGAATTTGACAACACCTGCACCCTGCTCTTCGGTTTTGGTAAGAGAGAGAACATGGGGGGGGTTGTCTCCCAGGAGCAACTTAAAATCCTATCCACACTATGTGTGGTGATGTCTGCACATCCTGCAGGCCTTTCTGAAAAGGAGCTTCAAGCTCTTCTTTTATGGGTTCGCTGTAATTTTCCACATTGTGAAACCCATGTCCTATTTGAGCCAGCATTTTGGCAAGAAGCAAATAGGGAACTTTATCACAGGGCAACGAAAAAGGACAAAATTGCTGCTAAGCTGTTGCCTGCAGGCAGAACCATGTTAGAAGCCATTTCGCGTGGTGGCAAACTTATTCCTCCTTCCCTTCAGCAGCGTAAGGCTGCCCAGGAGGAAAAAGATAAAGTTTCGTCTGTCGGCCAAGAGCCAGCGGCAGCAAATCCTTCTGCCAGCCAGCAGCAGGCAGGGCCCTTATCTCCTACTGGGGATGGGGGAGGGGAGGGCCATCAACCCCCCTCGGTTGTGATAGCAGGGGAGAGCCAGCAGCTCCCCCCGGGTAAGACACAGGGAGGTCAGCAGCTTTCCCTTGTGCCTGAAACCTCCACACCAGTCCCAGAAAAATCAAAACTTATGATTCCTCCCAGTGACAAAGATAAGGACATGCTTCCAAAGGAAGGACATGTGTCCAAAAATTGCTACAATGTTTCAAAAAGATCCAGGAATGGAGAATTTTTTGCAAGCACAGCGTCTTTTGTCGGAAATGATAGAGGATATTCCAGACAGAACGTCTGTTGACCGACAAGGTCCAGTTGTCGGGATGCCAGCGCCACCTAGTGGCGGGACTGTAAGATTACAACAGCCACACCAGCTGCTACACCCTACCACTGGAGCAGCAGCGCCACCTAGTGGCGAAACACCTACATTACACCAATTTTTCCCAATTATATATAAAAAGCAAGTTTTTTCTCCAAAGCAACAATTTCAACAACAACAAATTCAGCCTTCGTCAACTTTAGAGGATCACGAAGCAGCTCAGCTACAACAGCAACCATCAAATACAAACGACAACATGATTCATATTACTGCTTCTCAAGGTATTCCTGTTCGATCGCCTGTAACAACAACTACTGGTCCTTCACTTCAACCTCATTCAATTTTACTATCCAAAGATTTTATGAAGGAATTTTTTCTACAATTTAAAGAAACAGCTTTGGAGTTCAGCCCGAATTCACCAACTCCATTCCCTCAAGTGCTCCTTTCACCAAAAGGTAGCCAAGTTTCCCTTCCGCCAGCCACACAGGCTCCTTCTTCATTTACCTTGCGGCTACCTGATGGATCCCTTTTCTCCTTTGATAGTGCTGCACAGGCATCACGTGCTGCACAAAAGCTCCAGGTTCCTGCTCCTCAACCAGGAGGTATGACCTTCAAGAATGAAGGGATCACTTCTCAAGGAGATGTGGTAAAGCAACAGATACAAACAGATTCCGGAACGGATGAAGCAACATCAGCATTGCAATTACAGCAATTGATTCCAATTTCTGAAGACTCACAGATACCCGATGCACAAGCATCCAGTGCAACAGATTGGACTGAGATAAAGAAAAAAGCATTGAAGGAATTTAATGTGACAGGCACAAGAAGTTTAGCGTTGCCGGTGAATTATGATGCACAAGGCCAAAACCCAAGATGGGAGCAATTGGATCATGATGTAGTCAAAGAACTTGTGAAGGCCATCTGTGATAACGGATTGGGATCTCCATACTTCAAACAACTTTTGAAGGCAACATTTAACATATATGATTTAACACCGTTTGATCTCAGGTCCATCGCCTCAATGATCCTCACAGACTCACAGATCCTTATCTGGGAAGCAAAATGGAGAAGAGCTCTTGAAGAGCTCAGGAGAAGATATAGAGGAGGATTGAATGCAGGCCTCACTGTAGCACAAATGGCAGGTGATCCACCAGATGATGAGCCAGCTCGTCAAATTAGAGTTTTGCCGCGAGATGTGTTAACTGACATAAAAGAAGCAGCAAGAAAAGCAATCGTGCAGATTCCACCAGCAGGAGTTCCAGAAAGCATTTACACTGAAATAAGGCAAGGCCCTTGTCCTAGGGTGACTATGATACCTGTATCCCCACATCGTCTGTTCTGTGTTCTGTACCTTTAAGACTGGTTCTGAGAGTGAGCAGGGAAAGAAGAAGCGCGCAGTTTGTTTTGAGAAACAAACTCACTCCTCGGAATCTGCTCTCGTCCTTGGGACTGTGTGTTTTTTTTTTCTCTCCTTCATCGGATGCACGGAGGGCAGCCAGAGAGAGTTTTTTTTTCCCCTTTGTTAGTCTAACTAGCTGAGGCAAAGAAGCTTTCCTGGACTGTTTTTTTTTATTTTATTATTTTATTTTTCTTTGGGACTGTTTAAATCTGCTCTGGACTGAAAAACCCAGAGGAGCACCGGGATCTTGCACCCGTGGCCCACCGGGCCGGGGCTCGGCATTTTTCAGCACTGAAGGGACTGATAAACAGACTCCTGGCATGGACTCTCAGTTTTGCCATCTCTCTTCGGAGCAGCGAGAGGTTTTATTGTTTCATATTATTATTATTGTTATTATTATTATTCATTCTTTATGCTTGTGGGCATTTTGTTTGTTAAATAAATAAGGCTTTTTCCACTCTTCTCTGAGGGAGTTATTTCCCCGGACCTGCTGGGGGGAGGGGCTGTTTGGATTTGCTTTTCAGAGGAACCCCATTTGGAGATTTCCTCCCAAATTTGCCCTAAACCAGGACAGCCCTTCAGAATCTTTCTCTTCATTCATTGATCATCTCACACAAGCAATAGACAGGCAAGTCAATGATGAGGGAGCAAAGCCACATCTGATTCGAAGCCTTGCATTTGCAAATGCCAAAGCAGAATGCAAGCACATCATCAGCACAATGCCTGGTCAGCCTTCCTTGGCAGACATCTTGGAAGCATGCGGCAAAGTGGGAACTCCACAGCATGTGGCTTCAATCCAAGCAAGTATTTGGGGAGAACAGATGGAGAGAATTGTTAAAGCCGAAAACGAAAATCTTAAAGAAGCTCTTGCAGCTCTTCGACAAAGTGATTCTTCAGCTGCAGTGATGAAAAAATCTGGGGGAGGACACTGTTTCAAGTGTGGCAAACAGGGACACTTCAAGAAAAACTGCCCAGAACATACAAAGACTGCAAACTCATCAGATGTTTGTCCGAGATGCAGGAGAGGAAAGCATCAGGCAAGCCATTGCCATGCAAAGACAGATGTGGATGGAAGACCTCTGCCTCTCTCAGGAAACTCCAAAAAGAGCGCGAATCGTCAACGCACGACGACACAAGTAATGGCGATGACTCAGAGCCAGATTCCGCAAGTGGCACAGTTGTCGGGGAAAGTCAATCCGATGCCCTCAGCAGGACAATTTATAGGATCCCCAGCGACCCAGATGTGCTGCCACCAGGGGCACAATGTGACTTGGCAGCTTCCAAAATAACATGTTTTCTAGATGAAAATCACGCAGTGATACCCACAGGCGTCACTGGAATTTCATGGAAGAGGCAAGACTTTCTGATCATAGGCAAAGACAGGAGCAGCATCCTTGGACTTATCATATATCCTTCAGTTATTTCAGCAACTTGTAACGAAGAGTTGACAGTTTTAGCTAAGTCTCTTCGACCACCGTTGATTGTCCCCGAGAATACCTCGATTGCCAAAGCCATCGCATTGCCATTTCATGACTTGAAGCAAGCCATGCAGAAGGCAATGCACATGCAGACAAACTGGCCATGCTGATTCCAAATACTTTGCCAAACATCTTTGAGCAGGCAAAGTTGAGTCATGCATTTTTTCATCAGAATGCTCAGGCATGGATGGAAACTTTTTGCATTTCCAAAAGCCAGGCAAAAGAAATTATCAGTACTTGCCCAGATTGCCAGCGTGTACAGCCTCCTGCTGAATTTTGAGATATCAAATAATAAACAACACGAGAAACCTGAAAACAAGGCCTTGAAGACTCTGCTTTTTCACGCTACACGGCTCAGGGCTTTTAGAGGGCCAAGGACTCTTAACAGCCGTAATCTCGGGTGAGAAAACCAAACCCGAGATGGGGGCATCCACAAATAAAAGATGGCCAAATCCAACCATACCTAATAACTATAAACAAGAATTTGCAAGACCTGCAAAAACGTGAACTAATTCCTCAAAGCGCCCCCTTGGAGTTTGCTATACACAAAATACAGCCTAGAGATAAGGTTTTAATCAAAACCTAGAGGAAAATCCCACTGACACCTCACTGGGAGGGTCCCTTTCTTGTCCTTCTCACCACAAATACAACCATCAAAACAACAAAAGAGAATTGGACCCACACATCACAAGTGAAGAAGGTCGAGCCTCAAGACAACACCCCAAAGTAAAAAGTGACCTTCTCCCCAAGAGACCGAAGAATAAAATACCATCGACGCACCAAAATAACCAGAGAAAACACAATAATTTGTTTAATACCAAGATGCCCATGTTATCCATATATTCATTTTAAATTTGGTTTATGTAATAAAATTTGGGTCGTACATTGTATAAGGGGATTTAGACCCAAAAGTGTGTGTAAAAAATGTTTAAAAGATTAATTAACCCTGACTGATCATATCTTATTAATCTTTGCAAACTTGAGTCTATTAGAGCCATACTCCCCAAAGTGGCTTCTCATATATCGAAAGGAGATAAGGGGTAAATTAGAGTCAAAAGCACAAGTCCTGACAGTCGAGTGCCAAAGGTCAAATAAAGTACCTTGTCTCACTGACACAGTAAAATTATCAAGGTGGGGCACAGTTAAAAGGAAGTATGTAACTCGGTCCAATTATAGAACCCCTAAAAAATACCCCTGCTGCCAAGAAGATGGTCTTCCTCACCACTGGCCACAATCCAGTGGGCGTAGGTAAAGGCAAAGGAGTACATTTGTGGGGAATCCTGATGGTCCTAAGCCTAGTCATATACCTGCCCTCAAAGAAGGTGTTCAACGCCGAGAGACAAAATCAAATTAATAGATACAAGCCTGGCTTTAAAAACTGGCCTGAAAAGACAAGCAACAATTAAAGCTATTACATATCAAACCTACTACAACTGCCCAGAGGGCAAAAAAAAATGGGTAACTAGACATATAATGGCACTCAAATTAAAAAATGGTAATTAGAAAGAAAAACTGTTTGCAAAACCCTGTAGCAATATCTAAAAAAAGGCAGAGTTAATTCCTAAAAAAAAATAATTTTTGACACGTGTACTTGTAATCAGTACAACTGCAGAATTTGAATTGAAGGTAGGAAAGAATCCACCTTCATAGCATATTTCCAAGTCAATAAGCTATGCTATGATGACAATCAATTAAGTATGTGTGTAATAAATGAAAAAACTAAGTTAGAAAAAATCTAAAATATGATAAATTATCCTAGAATAATAAACCTATTATACTAGAAGAAAATAATGAAAGGGTATGGCTAAAATATGAGAAAAATTTTTTTTTTGGAAAAAAAAAAAAAAGAAAAATTAGGAGAAATTAGATCCAAAAGCTAAAACACCAAAAATAACCCAAGAGTAAAAAGACAAGAGTCAAAAACCTTAAAAACTCAAGACTCTAAGTGAAAAATATAATAGCAATTGAGAGTTTGCCTGCTTTAATTAAGAATCTCTTTATAAAATGATGCAAAAAATTGCAACTAAATTGGATTTATCTAATTGTTAGATCTATAGAGGGCTTTTGTGTATCAAAACCAACTAGCCCTAGATTACCTGTTAGCAAAAGAAGAGTTTGTAGTAAACTTAATGAATCTAAGTGTTTTATAGAAATAATTATGGAAAAACCATAAGTAGCACATGTACCTGCCCAAAAATAGAATTTTATCCTCCAAGCCTCATAGTGAGACTAATTGTTCAAGCAAGAGGCCTGGTGAAAAAAAAGTAGCATTCTTTATATTATGTTCTATTGCTAGAATTATGTTTTTACCCTGTTTAATTCCTTGTCTTATCCAACTAATTCACTCTGTGGTGCAAGGCATGTAAATTGAAGCCCTGCCCACCAACCCTGAACTCGCTGGGGAGAAAACTAGTCAAATTTCTAAAGTATCTAAGATAATAAAATTAGAAAAGAAAAAAGAAACAAGTAAAGCAACAAAGGCCCTAAAAATTTTTGAAAAGAAAATCAAAGAAGAGAATATATCTTATCAAAAATACTGTGAGATAACACAAGAGGAGTGGGATGATTATGACCAATCCAAAGATGACTAGTAACCACAAAGAAATAACCACTACCATAGGGTAACATTGGGAAAAGGGAATTTTTAGCAGAATTAAAAAAAGTAGAATAATTTGCTAAGAAGTAGTATTAGATATACACAAAATTATTGTGTTTATAAGAAAGGGGGGGGGACTGTAGTATATGTGCTGAGTAAATTCGTGTATCAAATATATTGTATGTTATAACCTAAGAATTATGCTGTAAGTTCTGATTTCCAAAAACTGCAAAAAGTGTCTCCGACTACCTAGGCCCATTTTGCAACTGTAAAATAGCAGGGTGAAACCAAAATTTGCAACAGAAAGAACAGGGCTGAGCAGGAGATGGCTCTTTCATCAAGAGTGGACTCCCCACTTCACAGACAATCAGCACCTAATACCAATCTAGGTGGAGGGAACCCAGAGATTGAACAGATCACCATCCCAATGCCCAGTTCCAGGAACCCAATTCAGACCCCAGACACTGCCAAGAAAATCTTTCAAAACCAAACCATGAAAGAAAGAAGTACATGAATATGCAGACTGGACAAAGGCTCACAATGGACTCGCCTCCGGGCAAAAAAAACCATATAAAATCTGCACTCTGAAACCCAATATCCGTGAACGAGGTGGATCAGCTCCGTTGAGGCTGCTCCTGCGTTCACCCAACACTCGATTGATGTTGAATGCTTTTATTGTGACTGACTCAAATTGATTTGAAAATGGCAAAATAAAATCCTTGATATCATATTGGCTAAAAATCATTTATAACAAACACCCAGCTGTAGCCTGTGGTGGGGTGTGTTCACCCTCTGCACCTGGGTGGTTACTTTGCTCATCAGTAACTTGCCCCTTGATTGAGCCATCAGCATTCCAATAACTCTTCCAGTACCACTTCTGGATGCATTTCTCCCCAGACCTGGGATGATTGGACAATAGTACCCCCTTTATCCCAAGTTCCTGTCACCTGTAGTGGTTTCATGTTCGCCAATTTCTATTTGCCTAATTTAGTGTAGTGGTTTGAGTGTCTCCTAGAATTATTTACTCTTTTTCCTGCTGTGAGATGGGATTAGGAGAAAAACAAAGCAGGCTCAAACTTAAAAGGTATAAAGACAGATTTATTACCAAACACTAAAAGAAGAAAATGAAAATCAAAATGAAACCTTCAAAACACTTCTCCTCCCCCCACAACTGTTCATTTTCCCACTAACAACATAAAGAGACAAAACCTGGAACTCTTGGTCATTTTACCACCCATAAAATAGTCTTTCATCAGTTTATTTAGAGAGAGAAGTCTCTTTTAGTCTGCCATGGAATTTTCCCCACTGACACCGTAGAACAGTTCTCTTGTGGGTTTTAATTCTCACAAAAAACAGCCACCTGGGAACCTGCTTTTGTGAAGTCCCTCCCATTGGCAGCTTTCCCGACAGCTGCATATGGGTCACGGATGCTACTGGGGTGTCATTTTAAAGATAAACAGTTCCAAACACAAAGGATTTTCTTCATCTCATGGAACAGAGATCTCTTTTTTCTTCTTCCCTGGGACAGAGGGCTTCATATCTCATCTTTCTCTCTGTTCAAACTTCTCATAGGATCACAGCTACTTCAATATTTACTTATTCCATCACAAATACCTTTGCTCCAATCCACAATCTGAACAATCATCTCCCCAATCCATATTCTCCACAATTTAAAGGGATATTCTAGTATACTACAGTTCATTACCATGGCTCATAAAAGATTCTGAGCCCAAAAACTAAGGCATCTTCTCCATCTCTTCTCAATTAGAATCTTTAGTCGCTCTCTCTCTCTCTTCACTGACTTTAGTCTCATGCTGTGTCTCTCCACGTCTCAATCACTCTGTCTTTTCTCTCACTCAGAGAGAGGATTAGTGCTTTGCAAGTTTCATCTGTCAAGGAAAGAGTTAACAGTCCCCCAGGTCTGCAGAGGGCATGATGGTTCTTTCCCAGGAGATGGTCGAAGGTGGCAGACTCGGGCCATGCTGGGGCTGGAGCCAGGATCTCCCATGTGGCTGGGCTTTCCCCCCCCCCCTTCCTCTGTCCAGTAGCCTCTGGAGGGGGGGGTCTCGGCCCAGCTCAGGCCCGGAGCTGCTATCAGGGGCCTGGTGGACACCTCCCTTGGCCAGGCCGGTGGTGGGGCAGCCCTTAGGGTCGGCTGGATGTTAATAGCTGTGGCTTCCCCTTCCCTGCTGGCAACTGTTGGTCCCGGGTTCCCAGCAAGGCCAGACCGGCCCCACCAACACTGCGGAGTGGCAGCCTGGCCTGGCCCGGCCTGCTCCACGGAGCAGCTGCTGGGGCCCAGTTGTTACTTGCTCCTCAGGCTAGAAGGAAAAAGCAAGTTCCCGGGCTCAGCTCAACTTTATGTGTGTATTCACAAAGGTGCATCCAGTTTCCTCAGTGGTTATACAATATGTCAGTATCTAAAAATTGGCCTCTGATAGATCCCTGTCCTCTCCAAAGGAAACTCCAAGGTCCTTACAGGAAACTGTTTCCTCTTTAACTAAAAACCAAGCTGTGTTAACCCATGACAAGTCCAAATTCCAGTTATTAGGCATATTCAGGGAGGGATGGGCTTTGGCGGTGGCAGATGAGCAGCTGTTTCTTTGCAGTTTGCTACAGTGGGCAAAAGTCCTCTGATGATTTTAGCAATGTTTAAGCCATTAACCATTTCAGTCTCTCACTGTTATAAATATTCTGATAAAATAATCAATTTAATCTTATGAAAGAATTAGGTATGATTACAAGTAGAACATTGTGAAGTATAAGGTATAGGAATGTTAGGAGTGCTGTGTTTAAAATATGCAACCATAGAAACCTCATCAAGAAGTTATTGGAATTCATGTGTTTTGTTCCAGAAACTTTGGAGACTGTCATGCACACCAGTTATGCTGCTTGGAAACACCCTACACTTCCCATCTAGATTTGAATATCAGGGATTGCAATCAGTAGAGCTCAGTAGAGATGACCAATGATTGTCTTGGAGTAGGAATCTCAATGAAGTTATATAACTAACGAAACCAATTATTGTAAAGGTTAAAATTAAGAGTGGACGTATTTAAAAGAGCTTATGTAATGATGACTCTGCAGAAAAAAATATATAAAATGAATGGATTTTGCTAATCGGAACACATTTGGAGGAGCAATCCCCCGTGTTCCCAGCGCCAAAATAAGGAAGTGTCTGCTTATTCACATCAAATCGGTATTGGATAAGTTTCTTTTGTCCCATTTGGTGACATCCCAACAGGCTGTTGAACAGGTCACCTCAGGCTGCCCCTACCTACCATGTGCTCAGAGGTGGGTGGATTAGGAGGGTATAGTGCATATAACCTTTCTCACAGTAACCCATCCAAACAGTTTACTTTCTCAGTGTTTTGGGTGTTTAGATGCAGCCAGGCCATTTGAAACTCCACTTAGAAAAAGCAACATAAAAAATGGGAATTTCAAGCCTCTTAACAGGTATTAGGGAACACGTGGCTCAGTATCACCGTGCTTATTAGACACATTCTTTGTGTTGTTATTTGTACTATCAACAGGGTGTATGAGTCTTAGTCATAAATAAAGATCTCAATGGTCTAGGTACTGTACAAACCAAAATAAACATTTGTTGGGGGTTAGATTTGTTTCTTTTTTACTTACAGAATTTTTTGCCATAAGTTGCTAGGAAACTAACTACTGGGTACTTATGGGTACTTAAAAAGAACAAAGTGGCCAAAGCAGAGGAGTGTAGCACCTGGCTACACTTTTTGTCTGTGGCAGTTTTCTCTCGGAGGGGGAAGATACCGTGAGTTTTGGGGGCAGGTAAAGGACAGGGCTGGGGGCAGCTGCGCTCTCTCACTCTCGGCATTGGAAGGAGGATGGCCAAGTTGTTGCTTACTGCGAGGAGGATTCACTGTCACCATCAAAGTCCAGTCCTACCTAGGGTTCTACCACCATCTGTTTGTGTGTCCAGGAATTCTGAGCTCGCCTTCTCCTGCCCTGCTGGAGCTGGGCCACAGCTGTCCCGTCCCCTCTGCTTCTTTGGCATTGCTCTGAGTCTTTTTGCTACGCTTTAGCCCTACACCCCCTGCCTGCCAGGATGTCCCGCAGTTCCAGCTACCACCGCGGAGCTTCTGATATCTCTCATCCACCAGCCCAGGATTTTCTGCCGTTCCATCTTGGTGCTCCTCAGAATCCTGCAGGGGCACCGGGATCAGACTGCCCCGGGGTTTTGTGAAGCAAAGCTTCTCCTCCATCCCTTCCTGTCTCAGCCGAGAAGGCTGTCACAAGGTTTCCTGGTTCTGTTTTGTTGTTAATGCTGTAGTTGTTGTTTTGTTTGCCTTGTTATCCATACTAGTAAAGAACAGTTATTCCTCTCCCCATACCTTTGCCTGAGAGCCCTTTAATTTCAAAATTATAATAATTCGCAGGGAGGGGGTTTACATTCTTCACTCCAAGGGAGGCTCTGGCTTTGCCTGGCAGACACCTGTCTTTCAAACTAAGACAACATTCCAGATCCCAAGGAAGCTATTGCTTATACGTCACAAATATTCCCCTCTCCTACTATCTTATTTCCAGTTCTTTCAGTTCCAACAGAACACAAAATTGTCTTTCAAAACAATCCATCAATCAGACTTTTGAGATTTATTTTTCCTCCATAAACAGGGAGGAGAGAGGCAAGGTTGGACAGGATTGACTCTTGAAAACTCCATGTTACAGGTTTTGAAGAATACCCAGAGTAGTCTCTACCTTTTAGGAACAGAGAGGTTCTGACTGGTAATGTTTCACTAATCCCCTTGCATAGACAAAATTTCAGAAGCAAGTCCATTTACAAGAGAAACACCTGGATTTTATATAAATGGATCCAATTTACAGGAATAATTTGGCCATACTCACCAATGGGCTCATGTCCTATAAATGTAAAAATGTTTCCATCCGGGGAAGAAGAAAGAAATTAGATATTTATACAAAACATTTGTGAGAAACAGATTGAAAATATTAACTTGGATAACAAGTTTTTCCTATGCAATCTGCATGCACTGTTTAACAGATTTCTTTTGAACTTTCTTTTGTTATTGCTGGTTGCTAGTCTCTTCTGGGTAAATCACTATCAAGTTTAAGTCATCTAAGTTGACTAAGTTAACACAAAAGTGAATGGTCTTAAATGTGAACCAGATCTAGAATTCTAAATTGATGTTGACAACCCCTTATTGATTCCCACAATCCCTGTATTAGAAAGATGAGAATTACCTAAACCAGCAAAACTCTCCTAGGCAGGAGACCCAGAGAACTTCCCAAATCATGTAATTATGGAAAAGGATGGAACAGAAAGATCCCTATAGCTAAGACATTCGTTATTATGGAGTAGAACTGTCATATCACCTACATCAGGTAGATGAAATTACTACCTTAAAAGGTGTGATGGTTTGAAAGCAAAACTAGTGAGAGGCTCCAAGTCAGAAATACAATTTAATAGGAAAAGAAAAAAAGGAAATAAAATAAATGCAATAATACAAAAGACCCCTGACAGAGTCAGAATACAACCTGAGCAAGATGATGGAAGCAGCAATTCCGTAGAAAGGTCTGGTAGCTCTGATCCTCTGTAGATCCAGTGGGTAAGGTACCCCGTATTGTCCCAGATCCCAGATTATATGCAGGTGAGAATGCTTGGCTCCTCCCCCTGGGTGGAGCATCTCACAATGGGATAATGAGTCATACAAGGGGTCCTTGATGGCTCATTAACGGGAGATAACTCCTGGTGGGAGTTATCTGTAAATCATCAGCAGGCCATTAACAGAAAACACGTTATCAAAAGACCCATTAGCAGAGGACACCTTAACAAAAGACACCCTAACAGAAAAAGGGAGGGGAGAGTCTGGAAGAATGCTGCTTCAGCAATTGGTTTCAACAGTTCATGAAGATGGTGGTAGAATACTCCGTGCACGTTCTACACCACAACCCAGGACAAAAGGGAATTTTTGTTTTTTTAACCATTAGAATCTCATCAAAGACCAGTTTATCTGAGATCCAGAAAACTGAACTCAATGAATAATTAATTAAAATTATTTTTTTACTAACTGTTGCCATTGAAAACATTGTAAAGCTTCACAATACAACTCAGGATGTATGTCCTGGAAAATAACAAGAAGAGTGCCTAAGTCATTTTTGCATGGATGGCATAAATTAAAACTAAATATAGTGCCATGTGTTCTTGCTAGTTACAAGCACAGGAATAATTAAAACCTAGAAAAATTAAATAAAACTAGTCAAGTCTTTTTATAGATTTTCATAGAATCATTGAATGGTTTGGGTTGGAAGGGACCTTAAACATCATCTAGTTCTAACCATCCTGCTGTGGGCAGGGATAACTTCCACTGGCCCCTTGTTGGAGTCCAGGGCACGGGGAAAACCCCTCAAATTGCCCTGGGGGCTCTGAGACCCCTGCTGGGACCCCAGGAAAGCATTGCCTTTGACCTTAGTCCATGGGAAAAATTGCCAACACTTATGGATGAAGTGAGAACACCAAAAATTTAAATTAGATAGTAGTTTAGTTTGTCACAGGGTGAAAAGTTGTAGTTTTGGGTTTTTAGAATGGAAGTAGAGAGGAGCAAGATGGAGAATTTTGGTCCGTGTCTTAAGTTCTTCTTCTTCTTTGACTCCATCTTCTGCTGTGACGGTGGCACAGAGACATTGGTAGAATGTATGTGATGTAGAAAATTGCGTGTCTAGAATTGGTAGTAATTATTGGTACAAAACTGTAAATATAGTACGTTTTAAGAGTTAATTGGATTAGAAACCTTTAAAAGACCTTGAAGACCAGGTCTCGTGCTCTTGGCAGCGGTGTCTTTCATCGCGCTAAGCCTGATGTAAGGTCGTGCGCAGACTTTTGAGATAAAAATTTAATAAACACCTTTTAAGACTGAGCTGCAAGTTCCGCTCATCTTTTAAACCCTGGCACAGGACCTTGAAAAGGAAAACAAAACCTAATTAGGGGGATCTTGGACTCGAAATACAAGAGCCCCTCTTGCTCAGTGCCCCATCTAGCCTGGCCTTGAACACCTCCAGGGATGGGGCATCAACAAGCAGCTCTCTGGGCAGACTGTGCTAGTGCCTCACCACCCTTATAGTAAAAGATTTCTTCCTAATATCTAATCTAAACCTTCCCTCCTCCAGCTTAAGGCCATTCCCCTTGTCCTATCACTGCATTCCCTTGTAAAAAGAAAAGGTCCCTCTCCAGCCTTCTCATAGGCCCCCTTTAGGTACTAGAAGGCTGCAATGAGGTCTCCCCAGAGCCTTCCCTTCTCCAGGCTGAAAAACCTCAACTGTCTTAGCCTGTCTTCAATTGGAGGTGTTCCAGCCCTCTGAGTATCTTTGTGGCCTCCTCTGGGCTCGTTCCAATAGGTTCACATCTTTCTTGTGTTGGGGCCCAAGGGCTGGATGCAGTACTATAGATTTGGGGGTCTCTGTGGGGTTTGCTTACCGGCAAGCAGTTCCCCAGACAAATCTATAGCAGTTTGTGGGTTCTCCAATTAGCTCACTGAAGCGTGGATGAGGCTTGGAAATGAAGAGTGGGTCTGGCTTGGGTTGGAAAAGGTGTTTATTTCTTGTGGTCCAGCCACGTGCAGAGCAGCAAGCCAGAACCAGAAGCCAGAACTGCCAGACTGGGCCTCTGTGTCCCCTTTTCCCAGGTCGCAGCCTGGGCGGGGAACACTCTGGGCCAATCAGGGAAGGGAAGGGGTGTGGTTACATCAGGGTGATACTATAGGGGTTATCAGGGGTAGGGGGGTGAAAGGGACATACAAAGTACAGACAAATAACAAAATACAAATACAAATTCAAAAACCTAAAACATGCACTGCAACACAGTACTCCAAGTGGGGTCTCATGAGAGCAGAGTAGAGGGGGAGAATCACCTCCCTTGACCTACTGGTCACGCTGCTTTTCACAGAATCAGAATGATTAAGTTGGAAGAGACCTTCAAGATCATCGAGTCCAACCCATGCCCTGACACCTCAACTAAACCATGGCACCAAGTGCCACATCCAGTCTTTTTTTAAACACATCCAGGGATGGTGACTCCAACAATTCCCCAGGCAAACCATTCCAGTACTTTATCACCCTTTCTGTAAAAAACTTTTTCCTTATATCCAACCTATATTTCCCTTGATGCAGCTTAAGACTGTGTCCTCTTGTTCTGTGAGTTGCTGCCTGGAGAAAGAGACCAACCCCCATCAGACTACAACCACCTTTCAGGAGGTTGTAGAGAGTGATAAGGTCATCTCTGAGTCTCCTCTCCAGGCTAAACAACCCCAGCTCCCTCAGTCATTCCTCATAAGGCTTGTGTTCCAAGCCCCTCACCAGCCTCATTGCCCTTTTCTGGACGTGCTCAAGTGTCTCAACATCCTTCCAAAACAGGGGCCGAGAACTAGACACAGTACTCAAGGTGTGGCCTCACCAGTGCCAAGTATAGGGGAAGAATGACCTCCCTGCTCCTGCTGGCCACACTATTCCTGATACAGGCCAGGATGCCGTTGGCCTTCTTGGCCACCTGCACACACTGCTGGCTCATGTTCAATCGGCTGTCTACCAGTACCCACAGGTCCCTTTCTTCTTGGACACTGTCCAGTCACACCGTCCCCAGCCTATAACATTGTAGGGAGTTATTGTGGCCAAAGTGCAGGACTCGGCACCTGGATTCATTAAACTTCATCTTATTGGACTCTGTCCATCCTTCCAACCATTCCAGGTCTCTCTGAAGAGCCCTTCTCCCTTCCAGTAGATCAACACACACTCCCAGCTTGATGTTGTCTGCAAATTTACTAATGAAAGACTCAATACCCTCATTCGTGTTGTCAATAAAAATATTGAACAGAACTGGCCCCAGCACAGACCCCTGAGGGACACCACTGGTGACTGGCCACCAGCTGGATGCAGCACCATTCACCACCACTCTCTGGGCCCTGCCATCCAGCCAGTTCTTAACCCAGTAAAGAGTGCTCCTGTCCAAGCCCCGGGCTGCCAGCTTTTCCAGGAGTATGCTGTGGGAGACAATGTCAAAGGCCTTGCTGAAGTCCAAATAGACAACATCCACAGCCTTTCCTGCATCCACCAGGTGGGTCACCCGGTCATAAAAGGAGACCAGCTTGGTCAAACACGACCTACCCCTCCTAAACCCGTGTTGGCTGGGCCTGATACCCTGGCCATCCTGTAAGTTCTGTGTGATGGCACTCAGTATAAATTGTTCCATAACCTTACGGGGTACTGAGGTCAGGCTGACTGGCCTATAATTACCAGGGTCCTCCTTCCCATCCTTTTTGTGAATGGGTGTCACATTGGCCAGCTTCCAGTCATGTGGAACCTCACCAGTGATCCAGGACTGTTGGTAAATGGTGGAGACCGGCTTTGCAAGCTCAGCTGCCAGCTCCCTCATCACCCTGGGATGGATCCCATCTGGTCCCATAGATTTATGAATATCCAAACGGCTCAGCAGTTCTCTGACTGCCTCCTCTTGGATAACAGGGGGAACATTCTGCTCCCTGGTACCATCTACCAACCCAAGGGGACAGGTGTCCTGAGGACAAGCCGTCTTCCCACTAAAGACTGAGGCAAAGAAGTCATTAAGCACCTCTGCCTTCTCCTCATCTGTAGTTGCAAATTTCCTGCCCGTATCAAATAAAGAACAAAGGCTGGCCTTACCCTTCCTTTTACCATTCATATATTTGTAAAAACATTTTTTATTACCCTTTACAAAAGATGCCAAATTAAGTTTGAACTGAGTTTTGGCCTCCTTAATTTTTTTCCTACATGCCCTAGTGTAGTGGTTTGAAAGCAAAATGAGTGAGAGGCTCCAAGTCAGAAATACAATTTAATAAGAAGAAAAAAAGGCAAAATAGAATAAAATAAATGCAATAATACAAAAGACCACTGACAGAGTCAGAATACAACCTGAGCAGGATGATAGAAGCAGTCCAGATGAGGGGGTCTTCCTGAAGCAGTGATCCCGTAGAAAAGGTCTGGTAGCTCTGGTCCTCTGGGAATCCAGTGGGTAAGGGCTGCCTGTACTGTCTCAAATCCCAGATTATATCCAGGTGAGAATGCTTGGCTCCTCCCCCTGGGTGGAGCATCTCACAATGGGATGATGAATCATACAGGGGGTCCTTGATGGCCCATTAAAGAGAGATAACTCCCGGAGGGAGTTATCTATGAGTCATGCAGTAGGCATTTGATGGGCCATTAACAGAAGACACATTAACAGAAGTCACATTAACAGAAGAGGGCCTGCGAGAAAGATGGCGATAGAATACTTTGTACATATCTTATACTACAACCCAGGACACCTAGCAACCCCTTTGAATACTTCCTGAGAAACCTGACCCTCCTTCCAATGGTACATCTTCTTTTTATTTCTAAGTTCCTCCGAAACCTCGTTGCCCATCCAGGCTGGACGTTCCCCTCCTCGACTCGTCTGCGACAAAATGTTGTCGTCCACACACTCTAAAAACTTCCTGGACTGCTTTTTTTTTTGCTGTATTAAGTTCCCAGCACATGTCTGGCAAGTTGAAGTCACCTACAAGAACAAGGGCTGATGATCCTGACAAATTCTCCAGCTGCTTATAGAATAAGTTGTCCACCTCTTCCTCCTGGTTGGGTGGATGATAACACACTCCCAGTAGGATGTTAGCCTTGTTGGCCTTTCCCTTAATTCTTGCCCATAGGCATTCAACTTCATCATCATTAGTTTCAATACTTATGGCATCAAAAGCCTCCCTAATATAAAGGGCCACCCCCCCACTTCTTCTCCTCTTCCTGTCTCTTCTGACGAGCTTGTAGCCATCGAGTGCAGCACTCCAGCTATGTGAGCCATCCCACCACGTTTCTGTGATGGCAACTACATCATAGCTTTGCTGTTGCACCATGGCCTCCAGCTCTTCTTGTTCTTTTGATGCATCCCAGGACACAGTTGGCTTTCTGGACTGCGAGTGCATATTGCCGAGTCATGTTGGGCTTCCTGTTGATCAACACCCCCAAGTCCTTTTCCTCAGGACTGGTCTCAATCCATTCTCCTCCCAGTCTGTATTTGTGCTTGGAATTGTTCCAATCCAAATGCAGGACCTTGCACTTGGCTTTGTTGAACTTCATGAGGTTCACACAGAACCACCTCTCAAGCCTGTCCAGGTACCTCTGGATGGCATCCCTTCCCCCCAGCATGTCAACTGCACCACACAGCTTGGTGCTGTCGTCAGCAAAGTTGATGAGGGTTCACTCAATCCTACTGTCCATGTGACCTACAAAGATGTTAAACAGTGACAGTCCCAATACTGGCCCCTGAGGAACGTCACTTGTCATTGGTTTCCATTTGGACACTGAGCCATTGATCATAAGTCTTTGAGTCTGGCCATCAGCCAATTCCTTATCCACTGAGCGATTGTCTTGGGATGATTTTATGATGATGCTTTATTCCTTGTCTGCTTTCTGCCCAGAAAATGGCTGCTATGGCTTTAAGATGGACCTTGGGGGTGGGGCAGGGAACCTTGGGCTCATACACAGACCCTGTTCAAGGTGTCTCCAGCATGCTCTTTTTCAGAGCAGGGAGAGTGACGGAGGTCACACAACTGACACCATGGTTTCAAGCATCAGCACTTTATTATTCCCCAGTACAACCTTTTATACCCTGTTTCTCACAAGCATAACACCTGTGTGCCCTTTTACTCTTTTGTGATTGGTCAATACAAATCAGTATTATGTGCTCCTTTTCCTTTAATGATGTTCACCTGTCTTAACACAGCTGCAATTTATCAGGGGAGAGATTGCCTGCAGCACTATATTTTTTTACAATCCATTCTCCCACAGGAGAGGGATCATGATTGCTTTATACCTATACTGTGGGATATCAGTTTATGACATGTTAACATCAAGGGCAATGAGGGTCATTTGAGATGTGTATTCAGTGCTGCTCTCCTACCCTTACCTCAGGTGCTATCTTTGGGAGTCCATTAATAATTGTACCCAGTCTGTGGAGGGAACAGGGGAGGACAATTTTCCCTGGCCTTTAACCACTTTTTCCTCCTTCAGGCCTGTTACAACAGCTTTTGAAAATTTCAATTCCCTTTGGATATTAAGGAAAGCATGTTCTTGTTCCTGATGCTGCCAGGTGTCCTCAGTGTGGTCCACACCATATTTAGAGTCAGGATAGAGAATTCTAGGAAGGTCATTCAGAGATCTGCCCCAAGGGTGGGTAGTCATGAGTGACATGGAATGTGAGAGAAAATGGGCCAGTTTTGGGGGAAATTCTCTGTACCAAGGGTTTGAAAGTTCACCCCTGAACAACTACAGGACCCTGTAAAGTGATAAAATATGTGATGGAAAAATGCTATGGCAGCTCCAGAGAGGCACAAAGTTGTGCAACATGCTGGGCCCTAGCTACTATTTGTAGGACACTGCTGTATACTAGACAGCGCCCTCATGGGGACGAGGAGGAAAAAAGACCAACAGGCACTGTGGTCACCTAAACTGCAGCTGAACCAGAGGAACAACCCATGCCAGTAGCAGTTGCCCCTATACAGAAGAAGAAATCCAAGAGCAAATCAGTTTGCTTTAGTGAGGGATAAAGAAGTAGGGCCCTCAGAACAGGAGGAAGAGGCAGGACCAGAGATAATCACTCGATCCCTATCGCTGGGTGAGCTGCGAGATATGTGACAAGATTTCAACCACCAATCAAGTGAGCTGGGATATCACGACCCACAATATGAAACTAGATGGTAGTGAAGCCAAGCAACTGGGATCCCTGTCCTGGGATGTGGGCATTGACAAGGGGATTGGGAAGAAGACAGAAACTCTCAGCCTCTGAAGGGGACTCCTGTCAAGCAAAAGGAAAAGGTGTTCTCTCAAGGGTGTGTGCTCAAGCAGGTGGAATGCCATAGAGAAAGGTATTCAGTACCTGAAAGAATTAGCTGTCTTGGAAGTAATCTCTAGGCATTCAAATAATGAGCAGTCCCCCGTAGACTCAGATGAGGTCTAGCACAAACAATCCATATGGCAGAAGTTTGTGTGAAGCGCACCATTGTCGTACACCAAACCATTGGCATTGATGTCAATGAAAGAAGGAAAACAGTGCTTCAGGTGACTCCCCAACTCAGGCAATATGAAGATCATCCTTGTAGTGATGCAATCCCCACACCCCCAGCAGGTGTTTCCAAATACAGAAAGAGTTTCAGTTTACCTCTGACACATTAGGAAGTTTACCTAGTGTAAGAGACGGTCTGAAGATCCCTCATCTGCCTCACGACCATCGTCAAGGACAGAGACTGAAACCCCTAAAAGGACTCTAAAACCCAACACAGGAGTTCTGGCCTGGCTGAGGTGGGATGTTTGCCAAGTGTTGCCTGCAGGTGTGCTCAATGGAAAAACCCGGCACGCATTTCCATCGGAACATCAGAACCTGAGCAGAAACAATGGGCAAGTCACGGTGAATTGACTGCACTTGCTGACGGCCGTACCTGTTCCCGTTAACACTGCACTTGCTGAGGGCTGACCTGTTCTTGTTAACACTGTGCTTGCTGACGGCTGACCTGTTCTCGGTTCTCTCAAGACGAACACACCGTGATGATTTCCCCACCTTTTGGCCAACTGCCTGTCGCTTTGGAAAGGACTATAAGGACCCCTGAGTTAACCAAAGACTTTGTGATCACCCCACAGAAGAAGATGGATCTATTGGCTGGGCCACGAGGACTTCGTCTCTCCGTTGGTAGCTATTACCCACCCCTTCTTTCTCTTTTCTCGCTGTCCTTTATTTCTCTTCAAATCCTTCTATCGCATTTGCTGTTGGCACTAATAAAAGTGCATTTGTTTTGATGAATACTGAAATCCCCTCTGTGTTTTTTTTTGCACTCTGAGATCCTTAAAACGAACCATCATGAACCCCGCTTGTATTAGCGGATCGTGACACCTAGATTCTTCCATAGCCTTCTGACAAGGATTGGCTCAAGGCCAAGAAAGAAGCATCTATTGGATCTTGTCACTGTTCTTCAAACCCTGTATCCCTCTCTATTGGCTGCAAGCCAAGTTATCCCTCCTAAAACATTCAGTATTTAAGAAAGAGCACAAAAAGAAAGAAGAGGCTTTTCGAGATGTCTTAGCAGGGTGTCTGAGGTTTCTCAGACACCTGTGCATGCTTTATTACTTGTTTTCTGCAACATTATGTTTACTTTGTTATTTTCTCATTATTAAACCTTTTGATTTACAAAGCATCTTCGAGGAGCAGTCTCACTCATTGTTATAGCCATTTTTCTGCAAGGCTGGACCCTCAGAGTGTGGAGTTAAACCCACACATCCTTTTTCCTTCCTACTTACCTGTGCTTTGGCTGTAGAAAGACCATCCAAGACTGTAGACAGACTTGAAAGATTTGAGCAAGTTAGAGAGGAAATGTCCCATGCCTCCACCAGTATGGACCAGTCTCTGCTATTGGGAGCAAGTGCTCCCTGCTTGAGAGAGAGGGTCCACACCACGAGGTAACCTGTGGTTTTACCTGCATGGCCATGGAGAGGACATGAGGAAGCAGGATGGAAACCCCACCTCTGCCCTGGCAGCACAGGTACATGAGTTGAGAGGAAGAACAATCACTGCATTAAATTCTTCAAGGATAAATGATGCTCCAGTTTCCAGTGGGCAAGTCCTCAGAAGAGGAGGGCTGATGTTACTTTCAATCTTCTTGAAGGCACCTCCAGGTCATATTTCCAAGAAGTGAGTAATGAGTACTATGACCAGAGCTAGAGGAGCCCTGCCTCCATCTAGGTGGAGGAAAGGGACAATCAGATCTATTGGACTGTGTGGTTCCAATGGCCTGGCACATCAGACCTACAAGAGTATAAAGCTTTAGTTGACACTGGCACACAATGTACTCTGATGCCATTGAGCCATGTAGGGGCAGAATCCATCTCCATTTTTTGGGTGACAGGGGGATCACAACACCTGACTGTACTGGAAGCTCAAGTGAGCTTGCCTGGGAACAAATGGCAAAGACACTCCATCGTAACTGGCCCAGAGGCGCCATGTATCCTGGCATAGATTACCTCAGGAGAGGGTATTTCAAGGACCCAAAAGGGCATTGTTGGGCTTTTGGGACAGCTGCTGTGGAGACAGAGGACTTTAAACTACTAAATAACCTTGCCTGGTCTCTCAGAGTATCCTTTTGATGTGGGATTGCTGAGGGTCAAAGAAAAACAGGTACTGATGGCTAGCACACCAGTGTGTTGTCGGCAATACCGCACCAACTCGGACACCATGACCACCATCCATAAAATGATTCATGACCTGGAGAGCCAGGGAGTGATCAGCAAGACTCACTCACCCTTTGACAGTCCTATATGGCCAGTGCATTAGGTCTAATGGAGAGCAGAGACTGACAGTAGACTATCATGGCCTGAACAAAGTCACACCATCACCGAGTGCTGCTGTGCCAGACATGCTGCAACTTCAGTACAAACTGGAGTCCACGGCAACAAAGTGGTGCCATCACTGACACTGCTAATGCATTTTTCTCCATTCCTCTGTGTCCTGGTTTAAGGGCAAATTTGGAAGGAAACCTCCGAATGGGGTCCCTCTGGAAAGCAAACCCAAACAGCCAATCCACCAACTGGTCTGGGAAAAAAATCTCCTTAGAGAAAAGTGGAAAAAGCTATTTATTTAATAAACAAAATGTCCACAAGCACAAAAAATGAACAATATGAAAAAACAAAACCTCTCACCACTCTGAAGAGAGATGGCAAATTGAGAAAGTCCTTGCCATGGGTGTAGCTCAGCTCGCTCAGTCTCTTATCAGTCCCTCTGGCCCTGAAAAATGCCATCCTGGGCCTCAGTGGGACACAGGTCTGAGCTCCCAGTGCTCTTCTGAGTTTTCAGTCCAGAGCAGGTTTAAATAGTCCCAAGAAAAAGAAAAAAAAAACAGTCCAGGGAACTTCTCTGCCTCAGCTAGCTATAAACTAACTAAAAGCAAAGGAGATCTCAGTCCTGCTGTCTGTCTGTGATGCAGACAACACAGTCCAGGGGCAGAATGTGGAAGAGTGAGTGCAGTTTCTGAAAACAAACTCAGCTCTTCTCTTTCTCCCCGCTTCACTCTCGGAACCAGTCTTAAAGGTACAGGACATAATATCCAACATCAACAGAACAGACAATTGGGGATACAAGCATCATAAAGTCACCCTAGGACACTGGCAGCAGAGTGCAGGCCACAGTTTGCTTTCATCTGGCGGGGTGTGCAATACACCTGGAACCGACTGCCCCAGGTGTGGAAACAGCCCCACTATTTGCCATGGACTGATCTAGACTTCACTGGAAAAAGGCTGAGCCTCCAGGACACTTACAATACATTGATGACATCATTGTATGGGGCAACACAGCAGAGGAAGTTTTTGAGAAAGGGAGATGATAATCCAGATCTTCCTGAAGGCTGGTTTTACCATAAAGGAAAGTAAGGTGAAAGGACCTGCCCAGGAAATTTAGTTTTTAGGAGTAAAGTGGCACGATAGACATCATCAGATTTGAAAGGACGTGGTCAACAAGACAGCTGATATGTCCCCACCAACCAGCAAGAATGAAACACAGGACTTCCTAGGGGACTGTGGGTTTTTGGAGGAACCATATTCCATATTCTATTCAGAGCCTAAACCCTCTCTATATGACATGGAAGAAGAATGATTTTAAGTGTGGTCCTGAACAACAGCAAGATTTTGAACAAATTAAACAGGAGATGGTTCATGCAGTAGCCCTTGGGCCAGTCAGGACAGAACAAGATGTGAAAAATGTGCTCTACACTGCATCTGGGGAGAATGGTCCTTCCTGAGTGTCTAGCAAAAAGTACCCAGTGAGACTTGAGGATGACCCCTGGGGTTCTGAAGTTGGAGATACAAAGAGAATGGGGAAACACTGTTGTGGTGCATGATTAAGGTTTTTCAAAGTTGTATATGTATTTTGTTTATTTGTTTGTATTGGTATATCCCTTTAAACCCCCCCCATCTCCAATTCCCTGTGGTATCACCCTGGAAAAAGAACGTTGTCAATCACCCTGAAGGACCTGAGAGGAGATGCTCTCCTATTTGACCAGGTACTCAAGTACCCACCTTTCCCATTGTTGTGTTAAGCACCTCTGTCTTGAACCACCCCCTTGCTTCCCCCCCATTGGCCCGAAGCTCTCCCCTGCTCAGGGGACTCCCTGAGTATTTAGGGAGAGCTCCGAGGCCCAAAGCTCGCTCTAGCACGTGGAGTTCACTGGAATAAAACCTCATCAACCCACGCCTAGGGTCTGCTCTTTCTTCCAAGCCTCAGACCACGCTACATCTTGAGATTGAAACCCACCAAACTTTCCTTTTATGCTGGTAACTACTGCTGGCCAGTAAGCAGCCAAGAAACAAGCACAAAACACTATGTGTACCTCAAGGGGATTTGATTTTTGGGTGAGATCAGTCTGTAATTTTGAGTTGTATAATATTGGTTGCTGAATGACACTGCCACTGTGTGCCTTAAGTACCATGGACAATGAGGATGGACTGCTCCAGATACACCAGTCATGAGCTCCCAATGCAGCTTGCAATGATTTGACAGCACACCAGCCCTCCTGCCCTGGAAGACATCTAGGACAGATAGTGTTGGGGTGCGTATCTCTTTGGCCAGCCCGCTGATCGGCTGGACCACCCAGTAGCTCTGATACGCCTCAACAGAACCAATTTGTGAGTCCTTGGCTCAGGCAGCACCTCGACTTTCGCTGTCACGGCCGTGGTATAAATGAAAGAGGGGACTCTCGGAGGTTCAGGGAACAGAGGTTTATTCGGGGGTCACAGGGGAACCCCTTACCTCAGGCCCGGTGCCTCAGGAGAGACCCTGGACCTGGGCTGCAGGGGGGTTTTGTCCAGGACAAGTTCAAGGGGTGGGTACAAACTATAAACCAATGAAACAAAGCAAAGCAACAAATGCCAACTGAATTACCTAACTACTAACAAATCAAAGGTAATTTGGGGAGGGGTCTCAGGGGAATCTGCCAACTGCAGGCCAAATCTCCTCGAAGGTTCTGGGCCTTGGAGATAGGGACACAGTGATGGACAGAGGAAAGAAGGATACATTGGAGAGGATGGGCAGGGATCATCATGGGGAGAGGACCAATAGGAAACAGTCTCTGGGCAAAGACCAGAGAGGCATAGAAACCCTTATCAACTTATGATAAGAGAAAACTCCAAGACAAGGGGCCCATATGGGGTAACTAAAACTATACTAACTTATAATAAAACTTTTAAAACCAAAATCCTGCAACCCCACAGATAGAACCCATAGTCATAGACTAAATGAACTCAACAGACATCTTGGAGGGATGGCCATTGACAGTGGAAATTATATGTGTGCTTGTGCATTTATATTTGCATATATATATATGTATATAGTTGGAAGATGTAGGATTTGGGCAAGATGTAGATGGTATAGAATAAGGGGTGAGAAATGTCCTGGTTCTGGCCAGGTCACAGTTCATTTTTGCAGTAGCCAGGAGGGAGCATGGCTTGGACCCAGAGGTTATTCTAGACTACCTCATGTCATTCCCAGGGGTGGGGGAACAGGACTCTTGCAGGGAGAAGGGGTTCCTTCTGGTTGAGCAAACATGGCAGATGGATCAGTGGGGCAACACCGGTTCTGAGCTGGAGGAAGCGGTTTGGATAACACTGGTCATGAGCCAGAGGGAGCAGTGGGGTGGCACTGGTCCCAAGATGGAGGGAGCAGTTAGGGCAGTGTGGTTGCAGTTGGGTTCACCTTTGAGGTGAACATTTTGCATGTGAATCACTCTTTCTTTTGTACACTTTTGTAATTATTATTGTTGCTGTTATGGTTTGTTTTCTTATCTCATTGCTGTTTTCAGTAAATTGTTCTTATCTCAACCCATGATCTTTAACTTTTGTGACTCCAGTTCTCCTCTCCAGTCTGTTGCAGGGGGGTAGGGAGAGTGAACAAGCAGCACGTGGTTTGGAGAGCCTCAGTGGGAGCACTAAATTGGGGAGTACCATTCCTACACCATGATAACATCAGGAAAAGTTTATTCACTGAAAGGGTGTTTGAGCATTGGAACATGCTCCCCAGAGAAGTGTTAACAGCATCAAGCCTGTCTGAGTTCAAAAAGCATTTGGACAATGTCATGGTGGGCAGTGGTCAGAGTGCCACAACCTTCCTGGAGAAGCATCCTTAGAAGGACGTCCCAGAGGCACGGGTGCTTCTGCTGTCTGCTGAGTGATTTCAAGCTCTTCAGTGAAATCAGCTCTTCGAGGCCACGCTGAAGGAAGAGATGGAGCCTTCGTATGGAGTTCCCCAGGAGGCTTTATTCAGCTTCTTCTTTGGAGGAGTCCAGTGACGAAGAGCCAAAGAGCTGGGGGAAACGGGGTTATATAGGGAAGGCAGGGGGTGGGGTAAAACATTTGAGCAAATCGGCTGAGGGATTCAGGGGGGAACCAATCAACTGAGGGATTAAGGGAAGGACCAATGAACAGAGGGATTGGGGGGAAGCAAAGGGAAAGGGCCAACAGGGTACAAAAGATTTACATAGCTGTTGCAAAGTTCCTTGGGGGTAACACATTTCCTCACCATAACAGAGAGAGCTGTCTGCTAGGGTTTCTCCCTTAGGGGGTTGTGTTTATATAGTGTCTGGCTTGACTGCTTTCTCTCCAGGGGAGTGTGTTTATATTATTGTCTGGTTTCTCTCCAGGGGAGTGTGTTTATATTAACACTGTCTGGCTTAACAGCCTCCAGAGGACAACACTCTCACACACATGGTCTGATTTTTGGGGTGTTCCTGTGCAGGGCCAGTGTAGCAGTGTGCTTTTTAGATGATGGAGCTGCTACCTATATCCCAATAGGCATCTTCTGTGGAAAAGCCACTTGGGAGGAATTTAGGCAAAGCAGTCAAGCTCACACATCCCACATGCAGTCAAGCTCACACATCCCACACACCATGGCTAGGCTCAGCAAAAGGGGCAAGAAGGGCTTTTTATGAATCAGTTCCAGCAAGCTTTATTCCAGGCACCGAAGGGAGATCAGGAACAAAGACCTGGCCATGTGGTCTGCACAGGCCTAAATAGGGGTCAGGGACCAGTGGTCTAAGGGCACAGGGGCAATACAAAGGGCAAGGCAAAGGTCAGTGACCTATAGGGAAGAGGGGGCCCGCCACCCAGGGTGCCACCACCAATAGGGAAACAGGGAAAGGAGAAACCACTACAATTAGGGACATATGGGGAAAGCAAACTGGGGTGGATCACAATGTTGCAAGGCACCATGGGGGAGATCCTCTCTTTCAGCCTAGGTAGGGAAAGTCTATGGTATTTCTTTCCAGAGCAGGACCCTGGGAATTCCCCTGAGGGGATCAAGGCATTCCACAGGCCAGGAGCTGAACTTGATGATCCTTGTAGGTCCCTTCCAACTCAAAATATTCAATGATTCCATGATTCTAAGTAAATAAGAGTGGTTTAGTTTTTTGATAGTGTCATTGTCCTAGGGTGACTTTATGATGCTTGTATCCCCAATCGTCTGTTCTGTGTATATTGTATATTGAGTTCTGTGTCTTTAAGACTGGTTCTGAGAGTGAAGCAGAGAAAGAAGTGCACAGTTTGTTTTGAGAAAACAGAGGAGGGCCTCTGCATTCCTTCTCCAGTGTGTTCAGTTGAGGCATGGACAGCAGCAGGACAGAATTTTTTTTCCTTTTAGTTAGTTTAGCTAGATGAGGCAGAGAAGCTTCCTGGACTGTTTTTTTTTCCTTTTTCTTGGGGCTGTTTAAACCTGCTCTGGACTGAAAGACCCAGAGGAGCACCAGGGAGCTCACACCTGTGGCCCACCAGGGCCTGGACCTCTGGAGGGACTGATAAGAGACAGAGAGAGCCAAGCTACACCCACGGTAAGAACTTTCTCAATTTTCCATCTCACTCCAGAACAAAAGGTTTTATTTTTTCATATTATTCATTCTTTAAGCTTGTGGGTACTTTGTTGAATAAATAGTTTTTCCACTTTTCTCCAAGGAAGTTCTTTCCCGGACTGGTTGGGGAGAGGGGCCGTTTGGGCTTGCTCCCCAGAGAGACCCTATTCAAGCGTTTTCTCCCAAATTTGCCCTAAACCAAGACAGTCATGCAAACAACGGTGGGCTTGATAATACTAACAGTGTATTCTAGCAGTAAAAATTATTTGCCTGGGTTTGAATAAGATTCAGGCTGATACTTTATTTATACTGCTGTTCTTTTCCTCCAAATTTAGACCCATTCAAGAGTCTGCTGTTCACATATCTGACAGTTTGGGGCATCAATTTCTTTATTCATATGTCTTAGATTATATTTTATTTGCCTACCTATGTCACCATCCTTATTCATACAAATTACAAGCATTCTTCTAGGAATGCAAGAACAATATTTAAAGTGCACTAACCATGGGAATAAATAAATCAAGTTTATTATGGAAATATCATAAAGCATTTGTAAAATATTTGTATATTCTTTTTTCGTTTTCCCATTTCCTGACTAGTGTTCATCAATGATTTTTCATGGGGGAGATCAGGAAAACAAACTACAGGACACTAGAAGCATAAAGAGACAGCCCTTTTAGTTTGGGTCAGGAGCCTATTTTAATGCTGCAGAAAGAAGAATACTGCCTGAGCTATGAATGCATAAAGGTTGTAAACATGAAATTTGATCCTGATAGTTCAGGCAAATTCCAGAGACTTTTTGACCTGTAGCTCTGCTAGAATCAATGTTCCTGGATAGTTCTTTGTGACTGCTGTGTTAAATCAGTGTGGTTACCCAAAGCTGCAATTAGAAATTAAATACTGTACTAGTAGAGAAAAGCAAGGGACACTACACTGTTCCTTCACTGAAAGCAGATGTGCTTGCATGTATGCAGGTTGACTAGCAATTCAAACTACTGTTTGAGCATCTCTGACATAGAATGCTGTGCTTGTTGTAGCCAAAGGCAGTAATTTTATTCTCATGGCATATTCACGTTTCCCTAATGACACAGATTGTATGTAGACAATGAGGTATGATAAACCAAGACTTCAGAAAAACTTTTTCAAACATCTGCCATAGAAACTGCAGTGTTCTCATGTCTCTATACAATATGTAGGGAATAAATTTTTCCTGTATTTACCATAAATTGTTGAGCTTTTAAACTCTGTTTTACATGATCAGTAGTGTTCCAGAAATTGTAACTATTGTTTTGTGGGTATACATATAAAATAAATTTACAGGTCCTGTTCTGTTCCTACTGCATATTCTATTCACTTGGTTTTTATAATTCATAGAATCATAGAATATCCTGAGTTGGAAGGGACCCATAAGGATGATCGAGTCAAACTTCTGGCCTCGCGCAGAACACCCCAAGAATCACACCATGTGCCTGAGAGTGCTTGTACATAGATCATCTGCCCTGCATGTTATCCTGACCTTCAAAAGAAAAATCCCTATATTGTTCAAAACTATACAGATCAAACATTCAGAAAAAGAAATAGTTTTTTATTCTATGACGCTGGGTTAATACAATAAATATACAAAGCTTCTGAACTACTCAGACATGCAACAGGAGGACAGAAGTGCATTTGTAGAGAAGTATGGCATTCACCAGGATGGCAGAGAATTGTTAGTAATTTACAAAATATACAAACATCCCCCAGATAAATAAAACCAACTCCTAAATTACAGATCAATGACTACAGACATTTCAGTGTTTAAACTTGATACTATGAACTCAATTTGCCACAATACTACAAAATGGCAACTTAAGTGGGCACCATACTCTAATTAATAGGAGTGGAAAATCTAGTTTCAGTTAGGTACAAAATATTCTAACAAATATCAGCCTTCTGTTGTCAAAGGTAAACTCAAACCTCTCTCTCCCTTTAGGGCTGCAAAGCATCAGAGATTTCTGGTTTAAATAATTTACATGTAACTGAACCTTGAATTTCACTTAGGAGGGAAAAATCTGTACATTCAACCCATGATATTACAAATCAACAATCCCTATATATATAACATTAAATATGTTTTCCCAATGAACAGCTAAATTTTGAGGGGGAGAGGGGAATCTACCTGTCAAATTCAGGTTTTATTCCTAATGTTTCTTTCATAATATATTCTGGTAATGTATGCAATTATGCAATCTTAGAACTTAAATAAAAATTGCAAGGATGATGTCCCTGGAACTCATATCCAAAAGATATCCAAGAGAATTTCTTACATTCAACTCAAAAGTAAACCATAGTAGAGTTCCTAGATACAACCCTCAAGTTAAATAAAAAAGATTATGAAAAAAACAATTTTGATATACAGCTGCTAGAGGTGTGATGCCTGATCTCAACAGAAAATTGTGACTTCTGTCTTTAATAACATTCCACCCAAATTTAAGTTTAGTGTTAGCATAGAATTTGAGCCCCTATTACACAGAATATTTAAATTACTTTTAACTTCATGATGCAGAGAAAATTTAGAAACAAGTATATTCATTAATATAAACTTCAGCATAGGTGAAACTACTACATTTATCCAAATTCAAGATGGATTTAAAGAAACTGGTAAAAGAAAAGATACTAATAGGAACTTCATGCTATCAGTACAGTCCTGATCAGGGGATTAAGCAACAGGTCGTCTTTTTTGTAATACTCCTATGCTATTATAAATACACTGCAGTGAAAAAGAATTATTCTATCAAAGTCTGTTCGCATGGAGGGGCCCCAGAATTTTATACTCAGTCTTACTAAAGGTAATACACCTTAAGAGCTGAATTAATTTTAATTTCATCTACAGTATGTACTTATACAGGTTGTGAGATGGGATCCCTTCCTGTTTTAATCTTCTTAAACAGAGTTTTAAAAAAAGCCCACGTATTGTGTATAAGACTCACGAGGCAATCCAAGAATATCAAATAGCCTTCAAAGGAGAGAAATGTCACTTTATAGAAAGACCTGATTCAATTTTAGAATATTTTGATAGCATGCACCATTATGGATTGTTCAGTTCCACAGCACCAATTTAACCTCTTAGGCCTCCAGTTCAATGAGCTAAAATTAGCTTTGTGAAAGATGAAGATTTCTCACTTTTCTAGTTGAAAAGTTTAAAAGCTGCTTTCCCCCCCATCATAATGAAATCACAGAAATAGCTGAGTTACATTAAAATGAAAGCACATATCTGTTAAATGCCATTTCTTAAAAATCTCGATTTAAGAAAATGAAATACTGTATATTTAAATTTTTGGGCAAGCAGTAAACATTGTGACTGATAAGACTAGAGATTTACTAGCACTGTTAAATACAAATCTACACATCCCAAACACAACAAAAATACCACTGCATGTAAGAGGGAAGTGTGGCATGAAACTAGTGTTCTAGAGATCAATGCTTTTTTTCCAACAAAATGACTACCCCAAGACATGAATACTGAAATTAAAAATAGCAAATATATAATAATTTAGATCTGTGATTGAAACCATCAGTTAACTTCCTTAAACTATACACTGCATTGCACATTCTATTACAGAGAATGTTTCTTCACCATAGTAATTTCTCACAGGTAGAGAATACTCCATGAAAATAGATACAAACAATATAACTTTGTGCAGGGAAATTCTGGACCAAAACACTATTTAAATAAGTACAGATAACAGTATTCATGCAAACTTACAGATTTCTATCAAAGGACTTATCCTAAAAAATCCTCCAAGAAAATAATGTATATCTATCCTACTTGTATTTATCCTCCAGCAGCTGCTGAAATTGCAAAAGCATAGCCAAACATAACCTTCTACATCTCTCAGTCTACCCCACTTAAAGCAGAAATAGGGAAAACAGTTCTTACAAAGAAAAAAAATTAAGCCAAAGTCCTTTCCTGAAGTTAAAAAAAAAAATACCAAGGTGAACCACAAAAAACCCTCCAAAATCTTAATATATTTATTTGGTCATTAAATACCACAATTCATTCTCAAGCCAATTGTTGAAATTACTTATCCTCCCTAAATAAGGAAAGCTTATTATTCCAAAATACAGCATTTTAAATAAGCACAGAGAATGGTTTTCTTTTATAAATAAATAAATTTATCATAAAATAAACAAACATTTCCCATTTTACCTATGCACTGCCACAGAAGAAACAAATATGCTGTGTGTATCCTGATATATGTTTTTAGGGAATATAATAAGTGACTGGAAAATAAAATACAATGGAAGAGAACTGTCATGATTTTTTATATTTCTCTACATTCAGTTGCCCTTGAACACATTCTGAGCTGCACTGGTTGCTGCTGTTGATGTGGTGTTGACTGCAGCAGTTTGTACAGTTTTGTTGGACATCACTCCTGTTACAAACTCCTGCTGCGCTTTCTCAAAACTAGTGCCAGTAGTGCGGTAGAGACCATGCACCTAGGGAGGTGGAAAAGCAGTAAAAAAGCATGCTGAACCTTCCATTTCTTGGTAGAGTAATAGCAGTCTCAAACATGAAGTAGAGCTGTGTGGTGGAAAAATCTGGTTTGTTCATGTTTGAGAGGATCCAAAAATGAATAAACTGAATTTTTTTCCCCCTACAAATTCTACAACTTCTGATTGCCCTGCTGTCCATGCAGTTTGACTGTAGGATGCCTGTACCTTTTTCTAACTTCACGTGTGTGCTATCTGCTGTCTGAAACAACACATTTAAATACACAAATAGGCTGTATCCTTAGCATAACACATGCTAATGGTGCATGTTAAAAGTAACAGCAGGAAACAAAAAGAAAAAATATTTTAGAATCTACTGTGTCAATAACATTCTAGTGAACTTTTAAATAAAGTTTTAGAAACCCTAATTTTACTGATTGACATGGTTCCAAGTACCTATTAAGTTAAGCTATGACTGAACATTTGTCCTGGTTTCTGCTCGGAGAGTTAATTTTCTTCAGTAGCTGCTACAGTGTTGTGTTTAGGATTGAGTATGAGAATAATGCTGATAATACAGTGATGTTTTGGTTGTTGCTGAGCAGTGTGTCCTGGGTTGTAGTATAGGATGTGCACAAAGTATTCTATCACCATCTTCATGAACTGCTGAATACAATTGTTGAAGCAGTGTTCTCCCAGGCCCCCCTCCCTCTTCTGTTAATGTGTCTTCTTCTGTTAATGGCCCATCAAATGCCTGCTGCATGACTCATAGATAACTCCCTCTGGGAGTTATCTCTCTTTAATGGGCCATCAAGGACCCCCTGTATGACTCATCATCCCATTGTGAGATGCTCCGCCCAGGGAGAGGAGCCAAGCATTCTCACCTGGATATAATCTGGGATTTGAGACAGTACAGGCAGCCCTTACCCACTGGATTCCCAGAGGACCAGAGCTACCAGACCTTTTCTACGGGATCACTGCTTCAGGAAGACCCCCTCATCTGGACTGCTTCCATCATCCTGCTCAGGTTGTATTCTGACTCTGTCAGTGGTCTTTTGTATTATTGCATTTATTTTATTCTATTTTGCCTTTTTTTCTTCTTATTAAATTGTATTTCTGACTTGGAGCCTCTCACTCGGTTTGCTTTCAAACCACTACATATTTTAGGTGCCCAACGTGGGGCAAGAGGCTCTGAGGAAAGTCAGAATTACAATTTTGTACTGAAGAAGACACCTGTCCGCTATGATGCTCAACATGCTTACATGTGTCTTATACCTATCTCTCTATATTTTTCTGCACCTGGGGCACTATCTGCTAGTCTTAATGCTCCTGTATAGACCAGGATATGGTACTAAAATTGCTTTATTGGTCTATTATGTCCATTGCTCGATAAACTCCGAGGCAATGAGCATCATTCAGAATATATACCCAGCTTTGTATTCTTGTTCTGGTCTAAGATGCTACGTCCAGGGCCTCAACAATCTCACCCAGCCCCTGTGGCGAGGGGTAAAGAATGATTTTTTTCCAGCTCTTCAGGCATGACACAGCAGTTTTTGAAAATATTGAGTACCCTCTGGATACCAAGGACAGCATGATGTTGTTGTTAGTCCTGCTTTGTCTTCTCTGCACAGCCCGCACCATGCTTAGAATCAAAACACTACATGGTGTGATGCAGCATGTTCTTAAGGAAGAGGAAGAGGGAAAAAGAAGCAAAGCAACAGCATCAGCATCTACACAGACTGTCACAGAGGAGAAGAGAACCAAAGGCAGGGCAACAGTGTCCACATCTACACAGACCATCACGGAAGAGAAAGAAGCCAAAAGTGAGGCAACAGTGTCCACATCTATGCAGACTGTCACAGAGGAGAAAGGAACCAAAGGTGCCGTCAGCATCTCCACACACTGAACTGGAACAACCTAAACCAGTAGCAGTTGCCACCATTCAGAAGAAGAAATTAAGGAGCAAATCAGTCCGCATAGTGACTGACGAGGATGCAGCAGGACCTTCACACCCAGCAGAAGAGACAGAGATCATCACTCGCTCTCTATCTCTGGGTGAGCTGCATGACCTGCGAAGAGAATTCACCCGCCAGACCAACGAGTCCATCCTGACCTGGCTGCTCCACATCTGGGAGGCTGCAGCCAATGACACCATTCTGGATGGAATTGAGGCCAGGCAACTGGGATCGCTGTCCCAGGATGTGGTCATTGACCAGGGCATCGGAAAAACCCAAGAACCTCTCAGTCTCTGGCAGCGACTGCTAACAAGTGTGAAAGACAGATACCTTTGTAAAGAAGACCTCCAAGTACACCAAGGAAAATGGAGCACAATAGAGCAAAGTATCCGATGCCTAAGGGAATTGGCTGTGCTGGAGATCATTTTTTCAGAGGACGAGAGATTTCCTAAAAGCCCAGATGGTGTCCAGTGCACATCACAGATGTGGTTGAGATTTGCATGGCTTGGACCAGAGATGTACTCACGTTACCTGGCAACACTGCAATGGAGGGAAGGTGAGGACAGGGTGGGTGTCTTGGCGAATAAACTAAGAATTTACGAAGACACTGTTCGTACCCATGTCTCATCTGTGGAAACAAGACTGGCTGAGCAAGTCCGGAGTTTGATTGCAGAAGGCCATCAGAAACTGAAAGAAGAACTTAAGGAAGAAATTTACCATATCTCACCAGAGCCAACGAGAGTCTCTGCCATTAGGAGCAGGTGTCCCCCAGCCAGGGAGAGAGGATACACACCACGAGGTAACCTCTGGTCTTTTCTTCAAGAGCATGGAGAAGACATGAAGAAGTGGGATGGAAAACCCACCTCCTCCTTAGCAGCCCGGGTACGTGAGCTGAAAAGAGAAACACCTACCACAAGAAGCCCATCTAGAATCAATGTTGCTCTGGTCTCTCGTGCACAGAACTCCAGACGGTACAGGAATGATGATATGACTGATCCTCTTGAAGGGACCTCAGAAACATATTTACAGGAAGAGAACAATGTATGCCATGACCAGGAATATGGGGGCCCTGCCTCTGGCCAGGTAGAGGAAAGGGACAATCGGATCTACTGGACTGTGTGAATCCCATGACCTGGCACATCTGACCCACAAGAATATACGGCGTTGGTTGACACTGGGGCCCAATGTACCATGATGCCATCAAGGTATGTAGGAACAGAACCTATTTCTATCTCTGGGGTGACAGGAGGGTCCCAGCTACTGACTGTATTAGAGGCTGAAGTGAGTTTAACTGGGAACGGGTGGCAAAAACACCCCATCGCGACTGGCCCAGAGGCCCCATGTATCCTCGGCATAGACTATTTCAGGAATGGATATTTCAAAGACCCAAAAGGATATCGTTGGGCTTTTGGGATAGCCACAGTGGAGAAAGAAAACATCAGACAGTTGAATACTTTGCCTGGTCTCTCAGATGACCCCTTTGCTGTGGGACTGCTGACAGTCGAAGAACAACAGGTACCAATTGCCACAGCAACAGTCCACCATCGGCAATACCGCACTGACAGAGACTCTGTGATTCCCATACATGAGATGATCCGTAAACTGGAGAACCAAGAGGTGAACAGTAAGGCTCATTCACCTTTCAACAGCCCTATATGGCCAGTGCGTAAGTCCAGTGGAGAATGGAGACTGACAGTGGATTACCGTGGTCTGAATGAAGTCACACCACCACTGAGCGCTGCCGTGCCAGACATGTTAGAGCTTCAGTACGAGCTGGAGTCCAAAGCAGCAAAGTGGTATGCGACCATTGATATTGCCTATGTCTTCTCCGTTCCTTTGGCAGCAGAGTGCAGACCCTAGTTTGCTTTCACCTGGAGGGGCATGCAGTACACCTGGAACCGATTGCCCCAGGGGTGGAAACACAGCCCCACCATCTGCCACAGACTGATCCAGGCTGCACTGGAGAAGGGTGAGGCTCCGGAACATCTGCAGTACATTGATGACATCATCGTATGGGGGAACACCCCAGGGGAGGTCTTTGAGAAAGGAGAGAAGATTATCCAAGTCCTGCTGAAAGCTGGTTTTGCCATTAAACCAAGTAAGGTTAAGGGACCGGCTCAAGAAATCCAGTTCCTGGGAGTGAAGTGGCAAGATGGACATCGCCAAATCCCCACAGAGATAATCAACAAAATCCACGTCCCCACCTACCAACAAAAAGGAAACACAAGCTTTTCTGGGTGCCATAGGCTTTTGGAGGATGCACATTCCTGAGTATAGTCAGATCGTGAGCCCTCTCTACCTGGTTACCCGCAAGAAGAATGATTTCCACTGGGGCCCTGAACAGCAACAAGCCTTTGTTCAGATCAGGCAAGAGATTGCTCATGCAGTAGCCCTTGGCCCAGTCAGGACAGGACCAGATGTGAAGAACGTGCTCTACTCTGCAGCCAGGAGCCATGGTCTGTCCTGGAGCCTTTGGCAGAAGGTGCCTGGGGAGACTCGAGGCCGACCATTGGGATTCTGGAGCCGAAGTTACAGAGGCTCCGAAGCCAACTACATTCCCACAGAGAAGGAGATCTTGGCCACCTATGAAAGAGTTCAAGCCACCTCAGAAGTGATTGGCACTGAAACACAGCTGCTTTTGGCACCCCAACTACTGGTTCTGGGGTGGATGTTCAAGGGAAAGGTTCCTTCCACGCATCACGCCACTGACACCACATGGAGCAAATGGATTGCCCTCATTACACAGTGCGCCCGTATTGGACACCCAAATCGCCCTGGGATTCTGGAAGTTATAACAAACTGGCCGGAAGGTGAGACTTTTGGATTATCGTCTGAAGAAGAAGAAAAGCAAGTAACACGTGCTGAGGAAGCCCCACCATATAATGAGCTACCGGAGACTGAAAGACAATATGCTCTCTTCACTGATGGCTCCTGCCGAATTGTAGGCGCTAACCGGAAATGGAAAGCTGCAGTATGGAGCCCCACAGGACGAGTTGCACAGGCTACCGAGGGACAAGGTGGATCTAGTCAGCTTGCAGAGCTTAAAGCTGTCCAGCTGGCTTTGGATATTGCTGAACGAGAGAAGTGGCCGAGGCTCTATCTCTACACTGACTCATGGATGGTAGCTAATGCTCTGTGGGGATGACTGACTCGCTGGAAAAAGGCCAACTGGCAGCGCAGAGGAAAACCCATCTGGGCCGCTGACATTTGGCAGGACATCGAGGCCCAAGTAGAGAGGCTGACTGTGAAGGTTTGACACGTGGACACACATGTACCCAAGAGCCAGGCTAATGAAGATCATCGCAACAATGAGCAGGTGGACAAAGCTGCCAAGGTGAAAATATCACAGGTGGATCTAGACTGGCAGCACAAGGGAGAATTGTTCCTAGCTCGTTGGGCCCATGATGCCTCTGGTCATCAGGGAAGAGATGCAACATACCGATGGACCCGTGACCGAGGGGTGGACCTTACTATGGACAGCATCTCACAGGTCATCCACAACTGTGAGACCTGCGCTGCAATCAAACAGGCCAAGCGAGTGAAGCCTTTGTAGTATGGTGGACGATGGCTGAAGTACAGGTATGGGGAAGCATGGCAAATTGACTACATCACCCTTCCCCAAACCCGCCAAGGAAAGCGCTACGTGCTGACCATGGTGGAAGCCACCACTGGATGGCTGGAAACCTACCCTGTGCCTCATGCCACTGCCCAGAACACCATCTTGGGCCTTGGAAAAACAAGTCCTGTGGAGACTGCTTCCATCACCCTGCTCAGGTTGTATTCTGACTCTGTCAGTGGTCTTTTGTATTATTGCATTTATTTTATTTTACCTTTTTTTCTTTTCTTCTTATTAAATTGTATTTCTGACTTGGAGCCTCGCACTCGTTTTGCTTTCAAACCTCTACACAGTGCTTGCCCTGAGTCAAGCACTTTTCAATGTTTCATGCTCTGCCAGGGAGGAGACGCACAAGAAGCTGGGAGGGAGCATAGCCAGGACAGGTGACCTGAACTGGTGAAAGGGATATTCCATACCATGGAATGTATGCCCAGTATATAAACTGGGGGGATGTAAGGCCCCAAAAAACCTTGCTCAATGAGACTTTTAAAAGGACTTGCAGTTGTTCATGCACTCTGAGTTAGAGGCATGGGAGAAATTCTAACAAGATGTTCCCAAGAGGTCAAAACAAAAAAAAACTTTACTGGCAACTGTAGAAAATCAAAGAACTTTGGCAAAAGGTTTAGAGCAGCATTCAATCAATATGAAACAATTCCCAAAGCATTCACTTTGCCCATTCAATTTAGCAAACTCCAAGCCCATTTGATTTTAAGTTACTCAAAAATTCTGAGAAGAGGGAATTAGAAGAAGAAGAAAGAGAGAGAGGAAAGACAGAAAAGATATAAAAAAGAACAAATATAGCTACCAACTCCTAGGTTCCAGCGGTGTTCAGACAGAAATTCCAAGAGGAGGTAGGGTCAAGACATGCTAGCCATATGTTCAGCGTTAAATACCCCTTGGCCTTCCTGGGCCCTTCCCCCACGTGGGACTTCCAGTCATTTGACCACGTAGGAGCTGGGTTAGGGGCTCTGGAGATGGGGTGTGGAGCATTGCCTCTGGTGTGCCAGTTATTGGCAGTCACTGTGGTGCAGGGATACAGGCTCTACAGGTAGGGGGTGTGGGGCAGTGCATTGCCTTACCAGGACAAGGCCTGACCTGCCCCTTTCCCATCAAACATGCACTCCAAATGTTTTGAGACATCAATCTTTCCAGTCTCTCACAGGGGAGTTAGTCAAGAGGGACTGATTGCTGCTCAGGGACTGGCTGGGCCTTAATTACTGGGTGGTGAGAAATTGTATTGTGCATCACTTGTTTTTCTTGAGTTTTATTCCTCTCTCCTTTTCATTGTAATTATTATTGTTGTTGTTATTATTATAGTATTTTATTTTGTTTCAATTATTAAACTGTTCTTATCTCAACCCACAAGGTTTAGATTTTTTTCTGATTCTCCTCCCCATGACAGGTATGGGGAGGACTGAGCGAGCAACAACATGGTACTTAGTTACTGTCTGGAGTTAAATCAGAACAACATTAAAAGTATAAAATATCCCAATAATGCAGATAAATATAAACTATACTAATGTGATGATCAATTGCTCTGTATAATAAACAAAGGTATTAAACAATATGGTTTAAAAGCTCTAGTACAAAAATCCCCGACCAAATCTTGAGTAATTTCTGAGCACTGAAGTCACTGGTATTGGATGGCAGTAGAGACAACAGCACTTTGAGGTGCAACCAGGTCAATGATCTGCTCAGCCTGGTGGCAGAGCTGAAAGTAGAAAAGCTAGGAAGTATTAGGGACTCTGAGGAGGAGATTGACTGGTGGAGCTGTACTCATTTATCCCTTAGACAAATGCACCCACTGTCCACATCACAAGAAGCAAAGGATCCCCTACCCTCTCACCACCAGGCAGAAGGAAGGGACCTTGGAGATGGAGGGGAGTAGAAACAGATTTCTGTCAGGCAAATCCCCTCCCACTCACCTTCTCAGGTGCCCTTATGCAATAAGTATGACCTCAGTTAAGAAATGAAGGGTAGTTGTCATTGGTGAATCCCTTCTGAGAGGAACACAGGGATGGATATGCCAACTGGACCCAACCCATAGGGAAGTGTGCTGCCTCCCTGGGGCCCAGGTAAGGGACATCACTAAGAAATTTCCCAGCTTGGTATGGCTCACTATTGGCTTTCCAGGTGGTCAGCAATGAAGTCCAACAAGAAGTCTGCGGACAATCAAGGGGGACCTCAGGGCCTTGGGATGACTGGTTGAGAGATCTGGAGCACAAATTGTGTTCTCTTCTGTCCTGCCAGTTGCAGGGAATGATGGGGCAAGAAACAGGAAGATCATGCAGATGCATACCTGTCTTTTAGACTGCTGTTACCAGCAGAATTTTGTGGGTTTTGATCATGGGTTGGTTTACATGACCCTGAGCCTGCTGAGAACAGATGGGGTCTACCTATGTCAAAGGGGAAAAATCTTGGCTCAGCAGTGAGCAGGGCTACTTGAGAGAGCTTTAAACTAGATTGGAAGAGGGACAGGGATAAAGCCAGACTTGATAGAGATAAGCCTGGGGGTGGCACACCACTGCTTGAGGGACAGTGTGCTAGCAAGGTCCTTAGGTCTGCCATATCAGTAAAGGCAGGGGATGAAGATCCATACATCAGCAAGTATGCAAGGATTATTGATGTTGGAAATCCCAGAAGCACCTGTGAATGGTCATGCAGGAATTAGGGCTTCTCCATGCAAAAAAGGCATCAGGGTGATTAGCCCAACGAGGTGCATCTACACCAATGCACATAGCATAGGCAACAAACAGGAGGAACTGGAAGATGATGTGCAGCAGGAAAACTATGACATAGCTGCCATCACAGACATGATGGGATGACTTGCACAGCTGGAGTGTTGCAATGAATGGCTATAAAAACTTCAGAAGGAACAGGCAAGGAAGGTGGGGTAGCTCTGTATATTAGGGAGTGTTTTGATTGTCTAGAATTTAATGACAGTGATGATAGGTTTGAGTGTTTATGGGCAAGAATTAGGGGAAAGGACAACAGGGCAGATATCCTGGTGGGAGTTTGTGATAGACCACCCAAGCAGAATGAAGATGCAGATGAAATATTCTGTAAGCAGCTGGGAGAAGTTTCACAATCGCTAGCCCTTGTTCTTGTGGGGGACTTAAACTTACCACATGTCTGCTGGAAATAAAATACAGCAAAGAGGAAACAGTCCAGGAGGCTCCTGGAATGTGTGGAAGAGAACCTCCTGACACAGCTGGTAAGGGAGCCAAACAGGGAAGAAGCCCTGCTGGACCTGCTGTTTTTGAACAGAGAAAGACTGGTTGGTGATGTGATGGTTGGAGGCCGTCTTGGGCACAGTGATCACAAAATGACAGTTTTCAGTTCTCAGAGAAGTAAGAGGGGGGGTGTCAGGAAAACTGCTAGCTTGGACTTCCAGAGGGCAGACTTTGGCCTGTTTAGGAGACTGGTTGAGAGAGTCCCTTGAGAGGCAGTTCTGAAAGGCAAAGGAGTCCAGGAAGATTGGATGTGCTTTAAGGAGGAAAATTAAAGGTGCAGGAACAGGTTGTCCCCATGTGCCAAAAGATAAGCTGGCGGGGAAGAAGACTGGCCTGGCTGAACAGAGAGCTTTGGGTGGAAATCAGGAATAAAGAGTTGACCACCTCTGGAAAAAGGGGCAGACAGCTTGGGAGGACTATAAGGATACTGTGAAAATTAGAAGGTCCAAAGCCCAGCTAGAACTTAATGTGGCCACTGCTGTAAAAGACAACAAAAAGTGTTTCTACAAATACACCAGCAACAAAAGAAGGGCTAAGGAGAATCTCCATCCTTTGTTGGATGTGACGGGAAACAGTGACAAAGGATGAGGAAAGGTTTGAGGTACTTAATGTCTTCTTTGCCTCAGTCTCCAATAACAAGACCAGTTGTCCTCAGGGTATCCAGCCCCCTGAGCTGGAAGACAGAGACAGGGTGCAGAATGAAGCCCCCGTAATCCAGGAGGGAATGGTCGGAAACCTGTTATGCCACTTAGACCTGCACAAGACCATGGGACCTGATGGGATCCACCCAAGGGTACTGAGAAAGCTGGTGGAAGAGCTCACCAAGTCCTTTTCAATCATTTACCAGCAGTCCTGGTCAACTGGGGAGGTCACAGGTGACTGGAAGTGAGCAAATGTGATGCCCATCCTAAAGAAGGGTTGGAAGGAGGATCCAGAGAGCTACAGGCCTGTCAGCCTGACCTTGGTGCCAGGGAAGGTCATGGAGCAGATCATCCTGAGTGCCATCATGGGACAAGTGCAAGACAGCCAGGGGATCAGGCCCAGCCAGCATGGGTTTAGGAAAGGCAGGCCCTGCTTGACGAACCTGACCTCCTTCTACGACAAGGTGACTCACTTAGTGAATGACGGGAAGGCTGTGGATGTCATCTACCTAGATTTCAGTAAAGCCTTTGACACCGTTTCTTACAGCATTCCCCTGGAGAAGCTGATTTCCCATGGTGCGGATGGGTGCATGCTTCACTGAGTAAAAAACTGGCTGGATGGCCAGGCCCAGAGTGGTGGTGAATGGAATTGCATTCAGCTGGTGGCTGATCATGAGTGGTGTTCCCTAGGGCTCAGTATTGGGGCCAGTCCTGTTTAATATCTTTATTGATGATCTGGATGAGGACATCAAGTGCACCCTAAGCAAGTTTGCAGATGACACCAAGTTGCGTGGGAGTGTTGATCTGCTGGAGGGTAGGAAGGGTCTACAGAGGGATCTGGATAGGCTGGATTGATGGGCTGAGGCCAAGTATATGAGATTCAACAAGGCCAAGCATTAGATCCTGAACTTGGGTCCACAACAACCCCCTGCAGCACTACAGGCTTGGGGAAAAGTGGCTGGAAAGCTGCCCAGCAGAAAAGGCCCTGGGGCTGCTGGTTGGCAGCCAGCTGAACGTCAGCCAGCGTGTGCCCAGGTGGCCAAGAAGGCCAATGGCATCCTGGCTTGTATCAGAAATAGTGCGGAAAGCAGGACCAGGGAAGCAATCGTCCCCCTGTACTCGGCACTGGTGAGGCCATCCCTCAAATCCTGTGTTCAGCTTTGGGCTCCTCACTACAAGAAAGACATTGAGGTGCTGGAGTGTGTCCAGAGAAGGGTTAATGTAGCTGGTGAAGGGGCTGGAGCACAAGTCTTATGAGGAGTGGCTGAGGGGGCTGGGGGTGTTTGGCCTGGAGAAAAGGAAGCTCAGGAGAGACCTTATTGCTCTCTACGACCACCTGAAAGGAGGCTGTAGAGAGGTGGTAGTTGATCTCTTGTCTGAAGTAACAAGGGATAGAACAAGAGGAAATGGCCTCAAGTTGTGCCAGGAGAGGTTTAGATTAGATATTAGGAAAAATTCCTTGATGGAAAGGGTTGTAAAGCATTGGAAAAGGCTGCCCAGGCAAGTGGTAGAGTCACTATCCCTGAAAGTGTTCAAAAAACGTGGATACTTGAGGACATGGTTTAGTGGTGAACATGGTGGTGGTGCTGGGTTGATAGTTGGACTTGATCTTAGAGGTCTTTTCCAACTTTAACAATTCTATGATTCTATAAGCATAGTAGGAAAATGTATGTAACTTTTTTTGTTATAAATCTCACCAGATCATATATGAGTGTCCTAGGGTGACTATGATGCCTGTATCCCCACATCATCTGTTCTGTGTTCTGTACCTTTAAGACTGGTTCTGAGAGTGAGCAGGGAAAGAAGAAGCGCTCAGTTTGTTTTGAGAAACAAACTCACTCCTCTGAATCTGCTCTAGTCCTTGGGACTGTGTGGTTTTTTTTTTTTTTGTCCTTCGTCGGATGCACGGAGGGCAGCCAGAGAGATTTTTTTTTCCCTTTGTTAGTCTAGCTAGCTGAGGCAAAGAAGCTTTCCTGGACTGTTTTTTTTTTTTATTTTTTTTCTTTGGGACTGTTTAAATCTGCTCTGGACTGAAAAACCCAGAGGAGCACCGGGATCTTGCACCCGTGGCCCACCGGGCCGGGACTCGGCATTTTCTAGCACTGAAGCGACTGGGACTGATAAACAGACTCCTGGCACGGACTCTCAGTTTTGCCATCTCTCTTCAGAGCAGCGTGAGGTTTTATTGTTTCATATTATTATTATTATTATTATTCATTCTTTATGCTTGTGGGCATTTTGTTTGTTAAATAAATAGGGTTTTTTCCACTCTTCTTTGAGGGAGTTCTTTCCCCGGACTGGCTGGGGGGAGGGGCTGTTTGGATTTGCTTTTCAGAGGAACCCCATTCAGAGATTTCCTCCCAAATTTGCCGTAAACCAGGACAAATTTTATACATGTTTATACATGTATACATGTTTTTTGAAAAGAATCCAGATTTATGTGGTAGAAAGAGTGTAAAAAAAATGCTCACCATACATATTTCTCATTTGTTTTTTTCTCCTATACCTGAGTATTTATGCAAAAAAACAAATAAGGAGAAAGGAAGTTTCTATCTTACTGTGAACAGGCCAGTAGAGTTTGGGTACATGAAGACCTTTAAGTGGAACTATAACTGCAGTTGAATTATTAGAATTACCAGCACATCAGCAGCAGAATTATCAGTTACATTTAATTGAAACAACATAAAAAACTTACTAGCACATTATTATCTAAACTTAGGCCTTCTGGATGGAAATTCACAAAAAGGAACCAAGGGAGAAGAGCATCTTTGAGGTTTTATGCTATGCATTCATTAATTGACAGCAAAATGTTAAAATAATCCAAGCAGAGAAATAAAAATCCTTTTCCAAGGTGCTAGGCATCTCACTCTTATATTGATTTTAACAGGGAATTATTTGTATAAGAGCTGAAACTTAGTAATCATTTGAATCATGTGTCACTCAGCCTGATGAATCACCACAGATTTGAAAATTGCAACCTTGCATCTAGAGGTCCTACCTTAGTGTCCAGTGCATTCACTTACCCTTTTATTGTGGGTTCACCTCCCAGCTTCTCTTATTCAAAGCTATCCTTCCCCATTTCAGTTTGCAGAAATAAGTGCACTCTAAAAACAGCATTTCATAACTCCATGACAGTATAAGCAAAAAACTACTACCAAAGCACGGTTGTTAAAAGGTAAGGCACAGGCACATGCCCAAGAATATAATTTAATCCCCATTACTTTGTGAAAGAGTACCTCTTAAGCAGGAAAGCAAATTCCAGAACATAGAAAACAGAAGAGGGGAATAATAAGTAAATTACCTTTTTAAACATAACTAATGAAATAAAAGCAGATGCTGTGAAAAGTGCAGCTATGTCATCATAATGCCAACAGGGATACTCTTATTAAGACTAGTAAGAGACGAAATCCACCCACCGAAGGAAAAAGAAAAGACAAACTTGACTAGCACAGCACATGAACCATTCAACCACAGTTATCCACGTCAAGGGAAGCTTTATAAAATCCTGGTTCTGATCAACTGAATATTTTTGAAGAAAAACTCATGAAAATTATATATGAGCATATTTCTGTTCTATAAGCTTTTATAGCTTAGTTGCCATTTTTCCCAATGCATGCTGTGAAACTATAAGGAAAATTTTAGCAAAGATGATTATACTTCAGGAGCCCTGTGAAGAAATTAATAGAGATGTTAGTTGCTCATCATTTTTTAGGGTTTTTTTTTTTTTGGTCATACTGTAATTTCAGAATAATTTAAGACTACATGACTTTGTGGAAGAGAAAACATCCCTAAAAAGATAGCTTCTAACTTCTTAAAAAAGAAGACAAAAAAATATGGCATACACACAGAGCTTTTATGTGGAAAAATTAATTTCCTTGTAACCATACAGTAATGCTTTCTCAACTGTGATTAATCTAATTTTTTTTAGTAGATAGTGTCAGATTAATTAAGAGAACAGATTGCTATATCAGTATTACTTCAAATATTTCCCCTTCAAATTTGAAACATCAACATAAACTTGAAGTCACAAAGAGCAGGTTGCCCTAATAAAAATAACACATTAAGATAGAAAAGATTCTTTCACCAAAAAGAGCAAAAAAAATTATGTAAACCCAAACAACCTTAAAACTTTCTTCTACTTGTTTTAAATTGCTTTGATATCCCCTATTTTCAACTGGACTCTAGCACAGAATTCCAAAATCAAAACTGCAATTAGCATCTGATGATGATGTGGTTATTTTTCATACCACTTCCCCAAGTATCCATAAAAGTACACATGCCATACTTGGAGAGTCAGTTCTCTAGAATCACTTTTTTACTTTGTTCCTGTCAATCAAGGTATCTATGAAAAAGCAAAATAGTGGCTTTGAGAGCAAAAATAATAAACCAGGATTTTTCCTTATACTCCAGTTCTAAAGCGAAGATGTTTATTTCTGCCTTATGTACATTTGGAAGTTAGCACAAAATGCTGATACACAGAAATGTCATTACCCAGGTATATTATTGCCAGTTATAGCTCTCTATGCTATCAACTGGCTACTACAACTATGCTTTTTGTTAATTCAAGTTTGTTCTTTTGTTTTGTTTTTTTCCAAGAAGGGTGAGTGATTCTCAATAGTTTTTCCTTGTAAAATCTTAATATTAGACCTTAAAGCTTCAAATAAAGCTATATCTACATAAAAAGTTCAAGTAACAGCTTATATATTTATTAGCATCAAAATGAAAAATCAACTATTACCGAATAAGAAGCTGACTTGGACAAATGAGCTTTTCAAATAATATCAAAGATATGGCACTATATTCACCCAAATACATTGTTGATTAATTCTTCCAATTTTAGCAATAAATTTTATTAGTAAGTATATTAATATCATTAGAAATAACACTATACAAAACAATATTCAAGCAGTAAATTATTATGGCCTAAATGATTTTAATTTGTTCTAAGTTTTGCTTATTTCTTTATCCTAAATATAGAGCAAATAAGTACACCACACACCACTAAAAGAGGAGAGGTAATATATAAAAGAGCAGTATAAAGTTGCTGAGCTGGTTTTGGCTGGGGTAGAATTCATTTTCTTCCCGGTGGCTGGTATGGGGCTGTGTTTTGGATTTGTGCTGAACACAATGTTGATAATATAGAGATATTTTTGCTATTGCTGAGCAAGGCTTGCACAGAGGCAAGGACTTTGCTGCTTTTCATACTGCCAAGCTGTCAAGGAGGCTGTGGTTGCATGGGAGGAAACAGCTGGGACAGATGACTCCAACTGACCAAAGGGATATTCTAGACCATGTGACATCATGCTCAGTATATGAAGCGGGGGGAAGAAGAAGGAAGGGGGAGAAGTTTGGAGTGATGGCATTTGTCTTCCCAAGTAACCATTACGTGTGATGGGGCCCTGCTCTCCTGGAGATGGCTGAATATCTACCTGTCCATGGGAAGCAGTGCATTAATTCTTTGGTTTATTTTGCTTGTGTGTGTGGCTTTTGCTTTGCCTGTTCAACTGTCTTTATCTCAACCCAGGATTTTTATAGCTTTTACCCTTCTGATTTTCTCCCTGATCCCACTGGTGGGGGAGTGAGCAAGTGGCTGTGGGGGCCTTGAGGGCTGGCTGGGGCTAAACCATGACAATAGCTTACATTGAAAGACAAAATTTTGACCAGACTAATAACAGAAGTATCTCACACTCTTGGGATATGTTTTGCATACTTTTTCTAGCTAAGAGCACTCCAAAATGCTTTTTTGAGTGCTAAATGTAAGAATTCCAGTGAACACAAGATTATTTTTTCTTTTAAAAACACAGACTGGTTTGCAGTTGCTATATGAAATATGAGTGTTTGTCTTACAGACAGTACAATGCTACAGAAAACAGAATATTCACCAGTTTCCCCATCTTTGAAATCCTGCAGCTTGAAGTACATGCACAGCAAACTGACAGATATATATAAAGAAGAACAAAAAGAACCTTAATGAACTGTCACTCCTGAAAGGAGGGGGGGGAGGGAATTAAAGCAGCCAGGAAATTTATTGCTTTTTACAAATATTGTAATCTAAATTTTTTTTCTGCATTAACTAAAGGGAAAGTGCTTTTATATTTTATTGATGGTGACTTGAAATACCAGTAATTCTGTGCTTTTGTAGAGTGTTTATTTATAAGAGCTGTTGCTACTTCTTTAATATAGTGCTTTTGCCATTTGCACCTCTCACAGAGGTGAGAATAACAAGAAGATACTTAGTGTTCTGTTCAGCACACAGCAGGGCCTCAGACTAAACATACAACTTTAGCTACAATGCATAAAGAACAGAAGTCCACTCCACTTTTAGACTGAAGTTCACAGTGCTGGCATGATGGGAAGAAAATATTTTATTTGTAAGAAGCAATAAAAACAATAATGGAATTACTGAAACACAGTGTGGATCAGAATACTGAAGCAGTTGTTGTTTAAAAACAAAATATACAAGATATGTTTGCTGTTTAAATTACTAAAATGTTAACCTGACAAAAAGCCTGTAAAAAATCCCCAAATATAAACATACAGGCAGAATCTCAAAGACCTCAGTGTATTACTATGAAAACTAATGACTGCATGATATGCTTTCTATCAAATTTCTAAAGGAACTAAAGATCACTTAAGTCACTGAACAAGAATTTGCCAGTAATAGGTCTTTCTGCAGCAGGGAATTTGTTATTTCCTATTTATTCAACAAGTTCACCCTATTTCAGCTGAACAGCTGATTGAAAATTAAATATGTAAGTAAGAAATGCTAAGGATTTACTAAATCTAAAACCCTGAAAAATAACATGACACTGAACTGCACCAAATCAGGAATAATAATTTCATATAAAAGAACACTACTAAGAGAGAACACGCAATATTTATGATTAAAAGGAAATACTATAATTTTAAAATACTGGCAACTCTCTGTATTTTTAATTTATCTCAATTTGTACCCACATTGTAACCAAAGTCATCAACAAAAGTTAGACTAGTAAATTAAAAATAGTCTTCTCATTTTTTAGCCTTAAGAACCTAAGAATTTAGTGTACAAGCAAATGTGAGTTAGACTATATGATTCCTCAAAGAAGTGTAGGTACAGCAATATCTTCTTGGGTAGCAAAAAAACCCATCTCATTTAGTCTAAAGGTTATGCTCAACTGCAATTTATGGCTATCAGTCTATCTCTAAAAAAATAGTACATTTAAACTGAGAACATCCCAATTCATTTCAATCTGAAAAGGAAATTTTAAAAGTACTCTGAGAGTATGGGAATTTAAAATCTCTACATGCTGATTTTCACAAAAAAAAAAAAAAGTTCAATTTTGCATTCAAACCAACCATTCTATTTTTCCAGACTAACATACCACCTGTCAAGCTTGTAAAGTTTTTCGAAATCTAGACTGCTAAAAACTAGGAAAAATACTGGAATTTAATCAATACATACCTGATCTACTAATTTTTAAGAATATCAGCCTACTTCAATTACAGATACTACAGGTCACTTAGCAACATAAGGTTTTTTAAGTCTAGAGTTTTATGAAGTTCATTCAGGAAGCCAAATGCAAAAGACACCCTTAACTATTAACCTGCCCATGAAGGGATACAGATTTAATGAGAATTTTCCTTAAAAATATTATCAGCTCAATACAAAATAAGTATTTCCTACAAATACTATGTCAATGGTAGAGGTTATAAATAGAATCAAACAGAACATTTTCAGTTGGAAGTGACTTACAATGATCATCCAGTCCAACTGCCTGATCACTTCAGGGCTGACCAAAACTTAAAGCATGTTATTAAGAGCATTGTCCAAATGCCTCTTGAACACTGACAGGCTTGGGGCAATGACCACCTCTCTAGGAAGCCTGTTCCAGTGTCTGACCACCCTCTCAGTAAAGAAATGCTTCCTACTGTCAAGTCTGAACCTCCCCTGCCCCAGCTTTGAACCATTCCCATGCGTCCTGTCACTGGATCCCAGGGAGAAGGGCTCAGCACCTCCCTCTCCACTTCTCCTCCCCAGGAAGCTGTAGGGAGCCATGAGGTCTCCCCTCAGCTTCCTTTTCTCCAAACTAGACAAACCCAGTGTCCTCAGCCGCTCCTCACAGGACATTCCTTCCAGCCCTTTCACCAGCTTGGTTGCCCTTCTCTGGATGCATTCAAGGACTTTCACATCCTTCTTAAGTTGTGGGGCCCACAACTGCACACAGTACTCAAGGTGAGGCCACACCAGCACTGAATACAGCAGGATCATCACATCTTTTGACCAACTGGTTCTACTGTGTTTGATGCCCCCCAGGATGGGGTTTGCCCTCTTGGCTGCCAGGGCTCACTGCTGACTTATACTGAGCCTGCTGCTGACCAGCACCCCCAGATCCCTTTCTGCAGGGCTGCTCTCCAGACACTCCTCTCCCAATCTATACTCGTGCCCAGCATGACTCTATCCCAGGTACAGGATCTGGCACTTGGACTTGTTAAATTTCATGCCACTGATGGTTGCCCGGTGCTCCAACCTATCTAGATCCCTCTGCAAGGCCTATTGTCCCTCAAGAGAGCCAACAGCCCCTCTTGGTTTGGTATCATCAGCAAACTTGCTAATGGTGCATTCAACTCCTGCATTCAGATCATTGATAAAAATATTGAACAGGATTGACTGGCTTTAGAATTGAACCCTGAGGAATACTGATAGTGAATAGTCACCAGGCAGATGTAGCTCCATTCACTACAAACCTTTGAGCTCTGCCCTTCCATCAGTTCTTCACCCAGCACACTGTGAACCTGCTCATCCCACAGTTGGACAACTTGTCCAGAAGGATGCTGTGAGGGACAGTATCAATGGCCTTACTGAAATCAAGAAAAACTACATCCACTGCCTTTATTTCATCCACTAGGCAAGTGACATTTATCATATAAAGATATCAAATTAGTTAAAGAGGACTTTCCCTTTGTGAACCCACACTGACTGTGCCTGATGATTGCATTGTTCTTTAAATGCCTTTCAATAGCACCCAGTATAATCTCCATAATTTTTCCAGGTACTGAAGCTAGACTAACATTACATCTGTAGTTCCCTGGATCTTCTCTCATGCCATTTTTGCAAATTGGAATAGCATTGCCTAGCTTCCAGTCATCAGGGACCTCCCCAGCCTCCCAAGATCTTTGGTAGATTATTGAGAGAGATCCTGCTGTAACATCTGCTAGCTCCTTCAATACCCTGCATCAGAGACCCACAGACCACATCAGGCCCCACAGACTTGTAAATATTCAACTGATACAACTGGTCCCTCACAATTTCAGTGTCCGCAAATGGAAAGTGACTGTTACCACTCACAGTCCTCTGACTCAGTATTATTAAAGAATAAGACAATAAAAGCATTTTATGCCTCTGCTTTTTCTTTATTTGTATTTTTCAAGTGGCCATCATCCTCAAGTAGCAGCCCAATGTTTTCTTTAGCCCTCCTCTTGCTATTGGCATACTTAAAAAAGCCCTTCTTGTCTGACAAAACACTGCCCAATTTCAATACTAGCTCAGCTTTGGCATTTCATGTCCTCTCCCTGCATATGAGAACCATGGCTGGGTAATTTTGCTGCTATGCCTGACCTTTCTTCCAGAGATTGTACAATTTCTTTTTCCTCTCAAGTTCCACAAGGAGCTCCTTGTTCTTCTGCCTCACTTGCTTGGCTTTTGACACAGTAGAATTGCCTGCTCCTGCACTTGTAAAAGGTGGTTCTTAAAAACTGACCAACATTCATGGACTCATAAGCCCTCAAAATCAGGGTACTCTGCTAAGTAGCTCCCTGAACAGCTTAGAACTCTGCTGACCTTTTTTCTCATTACACTGAAAGTTTTAAACCAAACCATCTCATGGTCACTGTGGCCAAGACAACCACCAACCATCACATCTCCCATGAGTCCTCTATTCACAAACAAGTCTAAGAGGGCATCTTTCCTAGTGAGCTCCCTGAGTCCTTGTGTTAAAAAGTTCTTTCACAAGCTTCAGGAATTTCCCATGCTTGCTTGTTACAGCAATATGGTATTCCCAGTTGACATCTGGGAAGTTGAAATCTCCCTATAAAGACAAGGGCTACCAATCCAGAGATTTCTTCCTCATTGCCTATAGAATAACTCATCACTGCTATCATCCGGGCTAGGCAATTGGTAGTAGACACCCACTACATCTCCTTTGTTTCCCATCCCACTAATTCTCACCCAGAGGCTCTCAACTACATCATCCCTAACAAAGGGCTGTACAATCAAACCCTCTCCCTTACATACAATGCAACTCCTCCACCTGGCCTGCTCTGCTTATCCCTCCTGAACGGCCTGTAGCTCTCCATTCCAGCAGCCCAGTCGTGGGACTCATTCCACCAAATCCCACTAATACCAATGATACCATAGCTCTGGGAGCTGATGCTTCCAGTTAACCTTGCTTGTTTCTCATACTATGTAAATTGATGTACAAGCATTTCAGATGTACTCCTGGACCTTCAGTGCTCTCAGGAGCTAATGGTTTTCAATTATTTTAAAGTATATTCTATGATATTCCTAACTATTGCCATCAGCATTTCAGATACAGCAGTTGAATTAATGGTAATTATTCTACTTGTTTCTAATGAAATTACACTGAAGGATTATCTTAATGATAAACAAACAAATTCTGGGATGCTAATGCATTTCAACAAGTGAAGTATTTTTTTAAAAAATTTTAAGTCAAGCTGAAGTTCTTACCTGAAAGCTCCATAAAGTGGTCTGTACCACCAGACAAAAGAACAAGGGGTAAAAAGCAAGCACCAGAGGATACTCAATCCAGAATCAACCCCTCATGTAGCATCAATGTAAAACCAGGCCAAAGATCCAAAGATATTAAGAAACAGTGTCACTGTATGGACTGTAGAAGCATAAGCAAAGAAAAATCTTAATTAAATTATGTTCATATAATAAATTATTACAACTGTTAAAGTAATACTTAAACTGTACATTTTTTAACAAAACAAGCATGCTGACAATAAATCAATATTCTCTTTCAGTAATATGCTGATTTTTATAGTTTTCTAAGTTTCAGGTTAAAGCAAATATTCACAACTGAAACTAGTGAACACTAAAATTCAAGTAATATCAGGCATATAGCAAGGAAAAAAATAAGTCATAAAATATTTTCAAACCTAAAATGATGAAAAAAGAGGCTTCTACAGCTGCAATAATTGCTACTTCTACTGTAATTTCTGGATATTTGTACTTTTTTTAACATGCTACTTATTTATTTTCTCTTACAATCAGGCAAGTAAATGAGTGCAGGACTGTCAGCCTTAATATTACAATACAAAAGGAAAATTTTCCAAACCCTCCCCTTTTAATGAAAAGCTCTTTGTCTTACATGTAATAGAGCAAAAAAAATCAGCTAAGTAAAAATGCTTCTAAGTAAAACAAGATCTGAAAGAGGCTATTCTAAATCCTTTAATACGTACTGAATACTCAAGTATTTCTTATAATATTGGTCCTAAACATCTGCTTTTTTGGTTTTCAGCTCTTAATACTGACATTTTTGCATTGGCAGACCTTGTTACAGGTTAACTACTGAATTTCTACTAAAGAAAATGCATTGGCATTAGAACCTCACAGTTTATTTCAAATATATTTACCTCTTGGAACAAAAAAGATACAACAGTAGTAAGCAACATTACAACTACTACTTTCACACTATCTGGTACTGTCAGGGACTGAAATGGTTCATGCCTTAAACATTGTTATGAAGTTTTGCCCATTATAGCAAAAACTGTATAAAGAAGCTACAACCACAGAAGCCTCCCTGAAGAACTTTGGACTGCAAATTAAGCCACCTAGATAAGATAAAGAGCACACACTATTGTTTAATCACCTCAGGTCTAGGGAAAAACTAGCAAGGCTGAGGGGAGAAGAATGCATCCACATGAAAGCCAAACACAGCAGAAATTCTTCCCTGGCTGAATTTGGGGTGGGGGAGACCACAGCCCACAGAAGCCAGGTTTGCACAGAATCCCCCCTCAAAACGAGGTGGGGCGGAGGAGATATTGGGTGTAACCACTGGTCAGAGGCAGTGAACACCTGTCCTCCTTTAACTGGCCCAGCTGTGGAACCCCCAAACCCCCCAGCCACATCCATGGGACATTCACATGAGAGGCAGCTGAGGGGGTGTCATAATCCATCAGACCCCCCAAAGTGCCCCCCAGAGTAATTCCTGAAGCCTTGCACCACAGGACTGCACGTGATGCAACAAACCCAGAGCCTGTTGTAAGAGACAATGGCAAATTCCTCCCCCCCCCCCCGGGAGGTGCCTGGGTTTTCTTAGCTAGCCTGAGCGCATATTAACCCATGAGATTCTATGCTTTTTGGGGGGACCTTCACCACCAAGAAGACCAACTGGAGAGGATCAACGGAACATCATTAGGATCCACGAATGGTGATATTTTCCTTATTCTGTCTCTGTCACTCTTTCTGTCCCCCCCACCTATTTTCTATTTCTTTTTTTCTCTCTCTCTCTCATATTTACTATCAAATAAAACCCATACTATTGACACTGGCATACAGTCTCATTTGCACCTTAATTTGGGCAGAGGCATTTCTAAGAACTTTAATAACTGGATCATAAAAGTCACAAAAATTAGTTCTGTCAGACTTAGAAGATTAACATGAATTTCTGTCTTTGTTCAGTGATAACCAGTGATTCAGAAGTGATTTTGCTATATCAGAGGACAGTTTCTATCCTTGTAGACCAGGATAAAATAGAGTATGAATGAGAGTGCACAAGCAACTCCTTATAGGAATGATTTATTATTTATCTCCAGATAAACATTCTAGTTATTCTACTGGAAGTTAAGGTAAACAGAAGAATCATAGAATGATTTGGGTTATGATGGACCTTTAAAGATCATCTAATCAAACCCCCCTGCAATGAGCAGGTGTCCAAACCCTCTGACAATTTTTGTGGCCCTTCTCTGGATCTGCCCCAACAGGTCCATGTCTTTCCTGAACTGAGGAGTCCAGAGCTGGATGCAGTACTCCAGGTGGGAAGAGAGAACAGAGGGAAAGAATCACCTCCCTCGACCTGCTGGTCATGCTTCTTTTGATGCAGCCCAGTTGGCTTTATGGGCTGTGAGTGCAAGTTGTCGGCTCATGTCCAGCTTTTGATCCATTAATACCCCTGTCTTGGGTTGCAATATGTAACCAAAAATGTGTATTCTATTTGCCATCTGTTGAAACTGGTTGGGGAGGTGTTTTTCTTTATCTCTTGTATAACCCATTCATCATAACTGGGGGAGAGGGGGGCAGGTGTCTTCTGTTAATGGGCCAACTGTTAAAACCAGTTGGGCAGTATTTCTTTATCCCTTCCACAACCCATCCTCCCTCCGGGGGATATCTTCTGGTAATGGGCCATTAAGGCTCACCACATAACTGATAAAATTACATCATCCCATTGTAAGATGCTCCACCCAGTGGGAAGAGCCAAGCATTCCTACCTGGATAAAAACTGAGAGTCAAAACATCAAGGCAGCCTGTTTTCCACTGGATTCCCGGAGGAAGACTGGACCCATCTTGCCACCACTGGACCCTTCTACAGGATCATCTCTAGTCCAACAGAACCACATCTGTCACTCCAGGAGGACTTATTTGGACTGCTCCCAACACCCTGACCAGCAGGGAGTCAGGTAATATTCTGACTCTGTCAGTGTTTCTAGGATTTTCTTGTCTGCTTGTTTTTTTTGTACTACTACATTTGAATTTTTAATATTCCTAGTAAAGAACTGTTATTCCTATTCCCATATATTTGCCTGAAAGCCCCTAATAGCAAAATTATAATAATTTGGAGGGAGGGGGTTTACATTCTCCATTCCAAGGGAAGCTCCAGCTTTCCCTGGCAGACACTTGTCTTTCCAAACCTAGACAACCCCCAAGTCCTATTCTGCAGGGCTGCTCTCAATCCTTTCATCCCCCAGTCTGTACTGATACCTGAGATTGCATCAACCCAGGTACAGGACCTTGCACTCGTGTCGTGGTTTAATGTCAGCTGGCAACTAAGCACCACACAACTGCTCGCTCACTCTCCCACGGTGGGATGGGGAAGAGAATCAGAAGGGCAAAAGCTAGAAAACTCATGGGTTTGAGATAAAGGCAGTTTAATAGGGAAAGCAAAATCTGGACTGGTGCTGACCCTTTGCAAGCAGGGCAAACAGACCTGCTCTGGCCAGCTAGGTGGCTGGTCATCCAGAGACTCTGCAGGAGCCAATGAACATTCAGAATACCCTAGCCTAAATATCACCACTGGATTGAGTGTGCAGACTGTAAGGGCATAAAAGTCCAGTTGTTCCTTTGGTTGGGGTTCCTCCCTGGAGGAATACATTGTACCACAATTAAAATACTTAAAGGAATCAGATATCTGAGACTCTGCTATGGGAAACCTAGGGTCAAGCTCGTAAGGGAAACATGCCTGACTGTGTATATGGGGTGTGTGTAGGGAATCAAACAGGGCACCCATTGGTTCATTGCAACTGCCCACTGCAAAGGTCCTAGTAGTTAAAAGTCTCAGGTGGTGGGAGTGTAACTCCCAGAGTGCCTCCTGAATAGTCAGACAGGAATGTTTCCTTAACATTGAACCTCATGAGGTTCACATGGGCCCACTTCTTGAGCTTGTCCAGGTCCCTCTGGATGGTGTCCTGTCCCTAAGGCATGCCAACTGCACCACTCATCTTGATGTCATATACAAATTTGCTGAAGGTGCACTTGATCCCACTATGTCACTGATTGAAATATTAAACATTACTGGGCCCAATATGGACCCCTGAGGGACACCACTCGTCACTGATCTCCATCCAAACACTGAGCCACTGACTACTACTCTCTGCATGCAACCATCCAACCAACTCCTTATCCACCAAATAGTCGACCCTTGAAATCCATCTCTCTCTAATTTAGAGAGAAGGATGTTGCAGGGGACCATGTCAAAGGCTTTACAGAAGTCCAGACAAATGACATCTGTAGCCCTTCCCTTGTCCCCTGATGGAGTCACTCCATTATAGAAAGCCACTAGGTTGGTCAGGCAGGGCTTGCCCTTTGTGAAGCTGTGCTGGTTGTCCCAAATCACGTCCCTGTCCTCCATGTGCCTTAGCACAGCTTCTAGGAGAATCTTTTCTATGATCTTCCAGGGCACAGAGGTGAGGATGACAGGTCGGTAGTTTCCAGGCTCCTCTTTTCTACCCTTTTAAAAGATGGGTGCAATGTTTCCCTTTTTCCAGTCACCTGGGACTTCACCTGACTGCCATGATTTTTTGAATATCATGGAGAGTGGCTTGCCAGCTCCATCAGCCAATTCCCTCAGGACTCTGGGATGCATCTCATTAGGTCCCAGACTTATGTATATTAAGATTCCTCAGGTGGCCATGAACCTGATTTTTACTTACAGTGGCAGGGACTTTGCTCCCTCAGTCCCCATCCTGCTGTCCATCCACTCGAGAGGTGTGGGAAGAGAGGTTGCCATTGAAGACTGAGACAAAAACATTGTTGAGTACCTCAGCCTTCTCCTCATCTGTTGTTACCAGTTTGCCAGCTTTGTTCACTGGGGGATACACTTTCTTTGACCTTCCTTTTCTGGCTGACATACCTGTAGAAGCCCTTCTCACTATTCTTTGTGCCCCTTGCTAAATTTAGCTTCAGCTGTGCCTTGGCCTTCCTGATCCCATCCCTACACAACCAGACTGTGTCCCTATACTCTTCACAGAATACCTGTCCCTGCTTCCCCTGCCTGGGTATTATCTTCCTGCCCTTTAGTTTGATCAGATCTTGACTCATCCTTGCTGTTCTCTTGCCTTTCTTGCCCAATTTCTTACACTTGGGGATCAAGAGATCTTTTGCTCTACAGAGAATCCCTAAAGATCTGCCAGCACTGTTCTTCTCCCTTGTCCCTGAGGGTAGTTTCCTCGGGGGTCCTCTTGACTAACTCCTTGAAGAGCTGCAAGTTAGCTTTCCTAAAATTACAGGGTCTAACTTTACTGTTCACCAGACCCATATTCCTCAGGATTGTGAACTCTACCAGTGCATGATGACTGCAGCCCAGGTTTCCTCCAATCTTGATATCCCTGATCAGCTCACTTGTGTTTGTGACCATCAGATCTAGTATCTTATCCCCTCTGGTAGAGCTGTCTTATCTGGCTCAAAAAGTTGTCCTCCATGCATTCTAAGAGTTTCTTGGATTGCCTACAGCTTGCCGTGCTATTTTCCCAGCAGATGTCAGGGTGGTTGAAGTCCCTCAGCAGGATGAGACCCTGAGAGTGTGATGCCTCCTGCAGCTGGAACAAGAAGGCTTTATCAATAGGCTCACTTTGATTGGGCAACCTGTAGTAAACACCAACCACAAGGTTCCCTTTGTTGCCTCAATCTCTGATTCTTACCCATAAGCTTTTGACCTGCTTGTAGCTGTTCTTCAGACAGCTCTTTACAATCTATGCATTTCTTGACAAAGAGGGCAACCCCTCCACCCCTCCTTCCTCTCCTGTCTCTTTTGAGCAGCCTGTAGCCATCAACAGCTGCTTCATCCCACCAAGTTTCAGTAATGACAACAAGGTCATAACTTTCTAGCAGCACGGTGGCTTCTACCTCCTGTTTGTTGCCCATGCTTTGTGCATTAGTGTAAAGGCACCTCAGCTGGGCTGTCAACTGTGTCACCTTCCTAGAGAAACACCCCTTAATTCATTTGAGATAATTCACTGGTGTTTCCCTGTTGGGTCTTATTACCTCAGGAGCCCCTGGCTCATCTCCATAAGACTTCAAGTGAGCTCCAGTGTACCCAGTACATCTTAGAGCAACAGGCTGATGTTCCTCACTAGCCCCCCATCCCTCAAACCTCGGCGCATCATCCCACAGCTTGCCATGGGCAAGCCTGATATTATCCCCCTCCCATTTCATGTCTATTTGAAAGCTCTGACAATAAACCTAGCTCACTAGCTTGTGAGCAAAGACTGTCTTCCCTGTTTGGGAAAGGTAAATCATCCAACACCAGCAGGCCTGGTGCCATGTAGGCCATCCTGACAAGCGGAAAGACTAAAACTCAGAGACAAAGTAAGTTTTAAAGTAGGTATGTGATTTATTCAGTGCTGGGCTCGATGCGGGATAGCTCCCAAAGGCATGCGCAGCCCCTCGCTCACTCCCATTCTCCTTTAACCTCTAGAATGTTGCATATGCATCAATTTTCACAATACACCTATGCATATTCATTTCTTGGCTCCTCCTCTCTCTGCTTGGTGTGCTAATTGTCTTATCGATCCTTTGCGCCTGCGCAGGTGTGTCTGGTGGTCGTCTCGGGGGTCTCAGAGATGAACTTCTGACCTCGCTGCCTTGCGCATGCCCACTGATCCTCTGGTCATAGTCCAAGCTCTAAGGCCGGGTTTATTTGGTCCTGGGGGCCCAAGGCGCCTCATTATCTCAGTGTCTCTGGTAGTCTTGTATTCTTGTCTTTTGTTCTGGTAAGCATCTCCCCCCTTATCAGGCATCTTTGCATTCCTCCTTGCTGTTCTTACACACAGCCCTGTCTCTTCCTTCGAAGAGCAGCAATACACCCCATCTGAATGCCTATCCTTTAATCAATACCTTCTAATTTCTAATTTCTATGATTAATATCCTCTAGTTTCCAACCCCATGTTTCACTGTGGGGTTCTGTCTCCTGCTGCCTTCTACTGTGAGTGAACCTCTGCTCGTAGGAGCGGCTGTTGCACTGGGACCTTATTAACACCCGACCTCACTAGAAAAGGTCCCTCACCATCTGCTCGGGTGCCTCAGGAGAAAACCTGGGACCTCGAGTCCCTTGCCCCTCCGAGGGAGTCTCTCCCGGCCATATTCGGGAGCTGGGCTGCCTCTGCCCAGCCCCGCCATTTCTCTGCCACTGCTCTGGGTTTTTTCGCTACCCTGTAACCCTGCACCTCCTGCCTGCCAGGATACCCCACAGCTGCTGCTACAGCTGGGGAGTTTCGGATGTATTTCGTTTGCGACTCCAGAGTCTGCTAGTCCCTGCCATTCCAGCTTGCTGCTTCGGAGGTTCCAGCTACAGCTCATTTCTCTATCCGGAGAGGCACTGGGACTGACTACCCACCCCCTCCCCCAGCGTGTGAGGTTGTAAAGGAAGCCCCTGTTATAAATGATTAGCAGCCAATCTGATAGCAAGGATTTTATTTTGCCATTTCCAAATCAATCTAAGTCAGCCACAATAAAAGCATACAACATCGATAGAAGTTGGGTGAAATGCGGGAACAGCCTCAACGGAGCTGATCCACCTCGTCCACAAACACTGGGTTTCAGAGTGCAGATTTTATACAGTTTTTCTGCCTGGAGGCGAGTCTATTGTGAGTCTTTGTCCACTGTGCATATTCATGTACTTCTTTCTTTCGCTGTTTGGTTTTGAAAGATTTTCCTGGCAGCGTCTGGGGTCTGAATTGGGTTCCTGGAACTGGGCATTGGGATGGTGATCTGTTCAATCTCCGGGTTCCCTCCACCTAGATTGGTATTAGGCGCTGATCGTCTATGAAGTGGGGAGTCCACCCTTGATGAAAGAGCCATCTCCTGCTCAGCTCTGTTCTTTCTGTTGCAAATCCTGGTTTCGCCCTGCTATTTGAGAACTTCCACAGTTGCAAATGGGCCTCGGTAGTCAGAGACGCCTTTTGCAATTTTTGGAAATCAGAACTTGCAGCATAATTCTTAGGTTATAGCATACAATATATTTGATACATGAATTTACTCAGCACATATACCACACCCCTTTTCCATCTCCTCAGCTGGCCGTGCCTGCCATTACCCACGTGCAGAGAGTCAGTTGAACTCGCACCACAGAGGCCCTTGCAGCCACGGGGAAATCATTGCACCTGCCCTGCCCATCTGGAAGCCAACAGCGCCCCTACCAGCTGTGACCGTAACTACACCAAAGGGGAAAGTGCCTGCAACCAAGAGAAGGCTGTTGTTGGGTCTGGTTTTGTTTGTTGTTACCGTTGTTGTTTGTTTGCCTTGTTATACATACACACATGTATAAAGAATTGTTATTCCTTTTCCCAGATCTTTGCCTGAAAGCCCCTTGATTTCAAAGTTATAATAATTCAGAGGGAAGGGGGTCATATTCTCCATTCCAAGGGAGGTTCCTGCCTTCCTTGGCAGACACCTGTCTTTCAAACCGTGACAGTAATCCAAGCCCCAGGGGAGGAAGCAGACCTCTCTAAGAGGTCTGTCCAGCATACTGGACCCTTTGTTCCCTTCAGAAGGGAGTCTCCTAAAACTATAACACATCTTTTCTTCCTTGCGGAGGTGGTTGTGTTATAGGGGGTAGACATTTCTGACCTTGGTGTGTAGATGGACCATCATCCATATCATCAGTTGACTGACCTTCCCCAGATCCAGAGCCTCATCATACCTTGTTGGATAGAGGCACTTGGGAATGCAAGGCAGGCAGTTTGCCTGCCATCCTGGGCATAGACTTGCCTCCATTCACTCCTTTCCTTTAAGTTATCACCTTCTGCCTCGTGAGGGGAAGATACAAGATCCCCTTGATCTTGTGGGGTTTTCTGGTGTATGTTCCTGTTTCTTTCTCAGGGAGGGCAGAGCATGGTTCAACCAGTCTGTCTCTTTCTGAGACTCCCTGATGCTCCTTAACCTTTCTACTTCCTCTCATAGCTCTGCCACCAGGCTGAGCAGATCATCTATTTGGTCACACCTCACACTGATGTTCTCACAACTGCTATCAGGTACTAGTGAAATCCTCTGGCATGTCCTACAGCCTGAAACCTGGGTGGCTACATGCTTTTGTGGGAGCACTGTCTGGACTGCTACATTAGTTCTGGGGAGTACAGAAGACATAGCTTTCTGCTATGTGGATACCACAGATAAGCTCCTTCTGGGAGGGTGATGGCCACCAATTAAATGGACTTTTTGAGCTGGTAGGGTGACAACATACTTCCTATGCACTCTTCCATGCAAACTGTCACACAAGTTACTGCACCACACCCTGTTCACTAGCCCTCCTTAGGCTGTTTTTTATAGGTGTGGGGGTGTGTGAGAGACCGGAAAGATTGATGTCTCAAGACATTTTGGGATGCATGTGTGTGGGGGAAGGGGCAGGTCAGGCCTTGCACTGATGAGGCAGTGCAGTGTCATACAGTCACCCCAAGACAACTGCTCTGCACCCCTTATGCCTAGAACCTGTATCCCAGCCTGGCAATGGCTGGCAATCATGGCACACTGGAGGCAGTACTCTATACCTGCCCCTGGAGCCTCTAACCCAGCTAAGTGTTCAAATGACCAGAAGTCCCACCTGGGGGAAGGGCTCAGGAAGGCCAAGCGGTATTTAAGGCCGAACACGAGGCAAAGCATATATCTGGACCCTACCTCTTCTTGGAGTTTCTATCATCATTGGAATCCAGGAGTTGGTCACTATATGTGTGCCTTTCTGTATTATCTGTCTTTCTCTCTTTTTTCTTCTTCTAATTCCCTCTTCTTGGCATTCTTGAGTAACTTGAAATTGAATGGCCCTAAAGTTTGCTAAGTTGAATTGGCCAAGTTAATGTTTCAAAAAGCATTTTATATTGATTGAATGTTGCACTAAATCTTTTGCCAAAGTTTCTTTGATTTTTCTAAAGTTGCCAGTAAAGTTTTTGTGTTGTTTTGACCTCTTGAAAATATCTTCTCGGTATTTCTCCTGTGCATCTAACTCAGAGTACATGAACAATTTTAAGCCCTTTTAAAAAAGTCTCATCAAGTGAGTTGTTTGGGGCCTTATGCCCAGGCCTCACAAGAGCTGCAGCCTGTGTGGCTGTCTCTGCTGCCCTGGCATTTCCCTGCCTCAGGAAACCTCCCTGTACATCAAGATATGCCTTGGTTCCTGAGCAGCTCCCCTTGGCTTTGACTGTAAAGAACTGGCAAGATAATAAATATTCTGAAAAATGCTCTTCAAGGATCTTTGCTTCCCCCTTATCTAGTACTTAAATAACCCCCAAATCAACTTAGTGGAAAAAAATCTTCAAGCAAAATGCCCACATCAATACATAAAGGGCTAAAGGAACTCAAAACACAATTCCCTCAAACAAATCATACTTTCCTTCAAGAGTCACCAGAAACAGAAAGCTTCATATTTTTAAACAAAGAATATTTAATGTATCTACAACTTAGCACTGCTCCAAGAGGTTAGCAAAGCAACTCATTTCAGAATTTGTATGTGCCTGCTGCATAAAGCCCAATAAAGAATATAAATCCAAATTCCTACCTTCTTTTGATGAATACGAAAAATCTTACTAAGGGGTATCCTCACTTTTTCTAGTCAATACTGGAAAATAGGGAGATGCCCTAGATTAATAGAAAAGTCCCCATTCTGAAGGAGTTCGACCTTTCCAAAATTATTACTTTTTTTTTTGTAATTGCAGTTACAAAACCAGGACAAGTTTTAAAAGAATACCATCACTGCAGAAGAGAGTTGAAGAAACGTCTCACCCACTACTGATACTTACTAGTGCAATAACCCTGGCAACATAGGGGTCTACTTCACTACTGTCACAAAGAATCTCAATCATAAAAACAGAATTGGCAAGCTACAGATGAAGACAGGAGTTCACCAACAATTCTCCCTTCACTCTATTCACCCTTCTCTGTACCTGCTGCAAGCCAATGCCTTCACTAAGTGACCTAGATAAGCTTTGCGGTTGTATGAATACACAGGTGTTTTCATGTTCAGGGTAATGGTTTAAATCCCTTCCACCTACTTGTCTCTTCAAATTTAACAGTGATACAAGTTATTAGAGATAATGACCACCTGAGAGCTGAAATGACCTAAGGCTTTAGCAGGTCTGCATCATGCAATGTCTATATGACAATAATTTCACAGCTATACCAATACAGCACTCAGTGTGAAGTGATATAAGAAGGCCTGATCCTAGTTCAGCTGTGGAAGCAGGTGAGATAAAGAAAAAAAGTCACTCATGAGTTGCTCTAGAGGGACCTGGACAAGCTCAAGAAGTGGCCCATGGGGATCTCATGAGGTTCAACAAGACCAAGTGCAAGGTGCTGCACCCAGGTCAGGGAAACCCCCAGTATCAATACAGGCTGAGGAATGAACAGGTTGAGAGCAGCCCTGCTGAGAAGGACTTGGAGGTGAGTGCTGGTGGATGAGAGGCTGGACATGAGCTGGCAATGTGCGCTTGCAACTCAGAAAGCCAGTCATATCCTGGGCTGCATCCAGAGTAGTGGGGCCAGAGAGGTGATTCTGCCTGTCTACTCCACTCTTGTGAGGCCCCACCTGGAGTACTGTGTCCAGCTCTGGGGTCCCCAAAACAGGCAGGACACTGACCTGGTGGAGCAAGTCCAGAGGAAGGCCACCAAGATAATGAGAGGGATGGAGCACTTCTCCTATGAGGAAAGGCTGAGAGAATTAGGATTGTTCAGCCTGGAAAAGAGAAGGCTTCAAGGAGACCTTAGAGCAGCCTTCCAGTACCTACAGGGGACTTACAAGAAGGCTGGAGAGGGGCTTTTCACAAAGGACAGGGGAGGACAGGACAAGGGGGAATGGCTTTAAAACTGAAGGAGGGTAGGTTTAAATTAGATATTAGAAAGAAATTCTTTGCTGTGAGGGTAGTAAGATGCTGGAACAGTTTTCCCAGGGAGGTTGTAGACTTTCCCACCCCTAGAGGTGTTCAAGGCCAGGCTGGATGGGGGTCTGGACAACCTGGTCTAGTAAAAGGTATCCCTGCCCATGGCGGGGGAGCTGGAACTAGACTATCTTTAAGGTCCCTTTCAATTCAAACCATTCTAGGTTTCCATGATTCTATGAACTTCATTTTTCTTAGTGTAAGCTTCCTTGTATAGAAGAACCCTACTTACATATACATTCCCTGTCTTAATTACACTTTATCATCCATTAACATTTGAAAGTTAATTGTAGATAAAGATCACAAGTTGCACTGATGCTATTAGGCATCTACATTATCAAGATGATTATTTTGTAGCCTCATTTGGGACTGTATGAAAATAGATTTTTGTAATAAGTTTCATTTCAGTAATGTCTTATTGATGGTATTCTTGGGAAACCAAAGTCCTCACTGGGTACACAACAAAAGAATGTGCTTCTTTCTGAGAAAAATTGGGGAGGAGACGATGCTTCCTCCTTTAAATGCCTTTATTAAAGTATCAGCTCTTTTAGAAGCAGGCGCCTCAGGGGGGGTGGGGTGGCCTCCACCGCAGTGCTGAGAAGGAGGGGGGGCTGGACACTCTGCTGCTGCACACAGCCGAGTGGGGAATTAGCCTCCCCCCTCACGGGAGCATGCTCCCGACAATTCCAGTCCAATGTGATTTCCACTGATGAGTCAGATGTTCAGATTGCTGTTCTGGTCACGGCGAGATCTAAAGGTCCTGGTATCAATTGGCTTGTACTCTTCAGTCTTCATGGTTATTATCATTTTTGTTTTAAGTTGTTGTTAAAGAGTCTTAATTACTGTTTGTTTTTGGAAGTTGTCCCGATTTTCCTGAGGTGTTGCATCCTGGGATCTTTAATTACCATAAGGGGTGTTACAGTAGGAGACGGGGGGCAGGGGGGTTGAGATAGCCAGGCCGAGTAGAGCGGTGTAGGAGTCTTACGTTGCCATGGAAATGACATTCTTGCTTGACAGGTCATGATATATTACAAAAATGAGTACAAAGAGTTTTTAACATCTAACTTTACAATTCTATAACTAATATAACTAATACTTTCTAAATTTATACTTTAACTTTTAGGAGTTGTTTTAAACTTTATTTTTCACAATTCCCCCCTCTCTCTATTTGATCGGGCTTTTGCCCGCATCAATTTCTGTCGCTTGGTTTATAGGAGCTCACTTTCTTTTTGACTCTGAAATTGGCAATATATTTGTTCTGCTGTCTCGAGTTTAGCTTCTTCTTGAGTTTCTAATTTCATGATATGTGCGGGCTTGTTAGTATTTTGGAGACTGGCTTGGACTGTCGCTGTTACAGTACGAATAAGACAAGGGATAACACAAGGGAGGAGGAGGATACTGGCCAGTGCAGTGCCTATTATAAAGACTGCTTTCTTCCACCACGCTCCTTTTAAGGACCAAAAGCTGTCCCACCAATCCATGGACGCAATAGGTTTCCATTCTTGATTACCTACATATGCTATTTTCCTGATTTCTTTTGAAATGTTTCGAATTACCTCACTTTTGTCATCGATTTCCAAGCAGCATTATGAGGTGTTGAATTTTCCACAGATGCCTCCTTCATTTGCTAATAGATAATCTACAGCCAATCTAATTTGGTACACCACTGCTTTAGTTTGTGTCAACTGGTTGCTTATGTAATCTAATGCCAATGCTGTTTTATTAGAAATTATTTCTAATACTGCTTGGAGTCGAATTATACGATTTAACATGTAAATTGGTGTTCGGTACCCCCAGGACCCATCCTGTGCCCATGTTGCTGGTCCATAAGTCTTTATAATTTTCTCTGGAGTCCAGACTTCTCCTTTCCAGGTTTGCTCACTCCCCAGGTCAATTGTGGTTCTTTTCTTTCGATTGCTTTTTCTTAAGGTGTCATAAAGGGGGATACCTAGTTGTTGTCCGGATTTGCGTGGAAGAAGGAAGAAAGCCGGCTTTATGATGCCAATAGTGCAACTACCTGACCAGTCCCCGGGGAGGTGTGTGTAAGCCCGGTTCCCACAAATCCAAAATAAGTATCTTGGTGCTTTCCAAAAAGAATCTTCTATATTAAATGGGTGTTCCCAATACTTTGAAATATCTTTCATTGCCCAGAAGGGGTTAATGTTATTAAATTCATCTTTACATTCATGTAATTGGTAGTCGGTATGGTAAACACACCAAATCCTTTTCTTAATAGCCTAATATGTTTCTGGTTTTGTAGGGACCCATTCTTTGAGGAATTCTCTCACTGTCAGATATCTCTTACAAGGCATTTTCCCCACAAATGTCTGGTACCTTTTGCCTACTCTTCTTATACACTCCTCTCCTATTACAGTCGCCTTTAAATCCCACTGTTCTTTTGGTCTTTCTTTCCCTTTTGGAGGTTCTTCCCTTAGTTGTCTCCATCTCAGAATGTCAAGTGGTGTTAAGCTACTTCCTTCCCAAGGCCATACATCAGCCATCTGAGTGTTCCCACATATCCAGCAGTTTGTCAGGTTCAACTCATGGCTAATCTTTTCCATGAGATCAACAAACAGATTCTTTTCTAGGGGTTCACTTATTTCACTTTTGTTCCACATTACTGGCTTTTCTTTTATGAGGTCAGCCACTCCATTTAAATTGTTTAGTTCTTCAAAACAAACCCATTCTCTGACAGGGCATTCCCCAACTAGGCGCCGCCTAAAGTCGGTAGCACTTTTGGCAACCCAATATTTCTTTCCATTTTCTACACAGGTGGAAAGGGTGGCTATATCCAAACAGGCAGGATCAACGTGGGTGTGAACCCTTATCAGCGACTGCAGGTTTTCCCCATCATATATGGGCTGATAGCATTTGGTGCATGCTCCTTCTGACAGCTGAACCATTAGCGCGGCCACTATCAGCTTCTCCAAGAGTCTGATACGAACCTTTCTGGTCTCGCTCAGTCTTGCC